>JAOQMP010000005.1:10179119-10198957 GCA_027563575.1 Erythroxylum pedicellare | reverse complement strand
CATTGCTAATAATAAACTGAACAAAGCTTTCCGGCCTTACTTCATTCACAACTTCATCAAATATCCCAAACAAAGTCTCAGTATTTCTATTAAGGCTAGATGCATTAATAGATTTAAAAAACATAGAGTCATTTTAAGAATAAACCAAATAATTTATAATAGGCTCTTGTCTCCTATTTGTCCAACCATCACACATGATTGAACATCCATAAGTACCCCAATTAACTCTTCTTTCAGCCAAATAATTTATAATTTTAGAAACAACATAACTCAAAAGTTTACCTCTTAAGTCATAAATCGAAGGACTTTTATATACTTGATTATAAGAGGCTATTCCATCCATCATAGGTTGATAATAATAAGATTGAGAAGCATTGAATGGCGAACCTATATCATACAACCATCTAGCTACTGTCATATCGACATTGTGAGTCGTATCTCTTGATTGTATTGCACTACGAATTGAAGGTTGGGCTCTAGGAGTTATTCATGGTGCAAAGAAACTAGTCACCTGCCTTCTTCTCTTCCTCACATCATATTCTTTTTTAGCCTGAGATGGAACACTACCAGTACCAGTACCACTTCCACCTTCAACATTTCCAAAATCACCACGGAAACTAGAAAACTAACTTCCACTACCAATTTCAAAATTCAATCTTTCCCTTCTATCTCTCTTATATTGATATTCATCAAGCAATGTTTTCATCTGCCATTCACATAATGACTTAATTTTTTACAGGATTTCACATCTCCTTTAACCCCAGTTAATTTTTTTAATCGGGTGATTTCTCCACCATTGAAATGCTTGTTACAAAACAAGCAAATAATATGGTTCTTTATAGCAGGAACTAATGCAACATAAGCCCAAGATGGATAATTGTATCTTCCTGAAGTGGGTTGATCAGGAGTACTTGAACTTTCTTCCATTTATCTGTACACATAAAAATAAATAGCACATAATTTCAGTACACAGTATGCATATCCATCTTATATAATATAACTCATTTTATATGATTACATTACACACAATTCATTTTCATGGAACACAATTCACTATAAGCAAAAGCTAATAATTCAAAACATTCAATATATATAGTAACACAAAACATAAATCAACAATTTACATTTTCAACAATTTCCAACAATTTCTATTTCCAACAATCACAAAATATTCATAATTCCAATTCCAATTCCAACGATTTCCAATTCCAACAATCATAAAACATTCATAATTCAATTTCCATTTCTAACAATTTTCAATTCCACAATCACTAAACATTCATAATTCGATTTCCATTTTCAACCATTTCTAATTCCAACAATCACAAAACATTCATAATTTCATTTCCATTTCCAACAATTTCCAATTCCAACAGTCAAAAAGCATTCACAATTCCATTTCCATTTCCAACAATTTCCTATTCCAACAATCACAAAACATTCATAATTCTATTTTCATTTCCAACAATTGCCAACAGTTTTCAATTCCAACAATCACAAAACATTCATAATTCCACTTCCATTTCCAACAATTTCTAACAATTTTCAATTCCAACAATCACAAAACATTTATAATTTCATTCATTTGCAACAATTTCCAATTCTTCATAATTCCATTTCCATTTCCAACAATTGTCAACAACTTTTAGTTGAAAAAACTTTGCAAGTACATAGAGTTGTTCCTAGTACCTACAAATTGAGTATTCCAAGGTTGACTCCCACAAGGACTAAAATACTTACCACTAAATTAATCCTAATTACTAGAACGAAATTAACCGTAAACTTAAAAGATGATTGGAGTTAGGCAGACAGTAAATTGTAAATACTAGAAAATAAAAAACAAAGATAATTTGGTGATTTAAATCTAGGGCTTGGGGGTTCAGCAACTCAAGAGATTGATTAATACAATATGAAATTGGTTGAATGACAGGTTATAATAACTATTGCCAAATTTTACTCATATTCTCTCTCAAGACATACAAGAATATCTAACTAGTTGATTACCATCTCTCAATATGCAACCTAACTAGCCAAATTTATGAAGAACAAGTAGTCACAAGTTATCACACTAGCTTAGGATATCTTTATCACTAAATCTAATGTGTTTATCTTCCTAGTGCATACATCATACTTCACCTCTCAATTCATTATATGAATCCTAAGATTGCATCTATGGTGATTAAGCACAAAGATAGCAGTGAAATGTAAGAGAGATAAACATAAACCAAGAATTTCCATTCAACACTAATCAATTCATAAAATACAAATCAATCTCCCAAATGGGCTACATCTATCACCCTAAATGAGTTTTCGTTCCAGAACATGATAACAGAAACCATACTTATAAGGACACTCAACATTCAAGAAAGAATGGAGAGAGAAGGTAGAGAGAATACAAAATAAGATTGCTTCTAATGCTTGGATTAATCCTCTCCAAACTTCCCCTTTGCCTCTTTTTCAGTGCCTCCTTATGTAGCTACCTTGTTTTCAGTGTCCAACCACTTATTAGGTCTTTAAAATGAGTATTTATAGTGTCTTCGGTTCAAAGAAACCTAGTTTTTGCTAAACAGGGGAAAACAGATCATCCTTAGGCCGATAAAGTCCGTTAGGCGGACATAATGTCCGTTTAGTGGACCTTCTCGGGTCAGGGAAGTGAATTTGGAAAATAATGTCCGTTAAGCAGACATTAGGTCTGGAAGTGAAGTTGGCCATGAAATGTTCATTAAACGGACATTATGTCCTTTAAGTGGACATATACTAGTCATTTACAAAATGTGCACTTTTGACCCTTCAGTCGACAGAATCTCTCCTCAGAGTCTTCACAAAAGTTGTAAAACTCGGAGTCCTCTTCGAAAACATCTTTGAATGACCATAATTCAACATTCACAGTAAAAGTTATGCCTTTTACCCCCGAAATCTATCTATTTGTACCTATCAAGCAATAAAGTTGAAATGTGTGAGAACTAACCAAATAAAGGTACAATTCACAAAGAGATAAGTCAAATTAGTTTTAATTCATCCTAAAATCATATAAGAATAATTTGAATTATCAAATTCCCCACAATTGAACTATTGCTCGTCCCCAAGTGAAAACAAAAGAAAACTAACTACCTAATCCTTAAACAAGTTATTGATTCCACTTTCGTAGGTGTACGGTGGTATTCAGCATATGTCACAAGCCTTTAAACCACTATGTGTCCATAATGGAGGAGTTATAATCTCCTGAGGATTTAATTAAAAAGAATGGTACCCACAACATTTCCTTTCTGACATTTCACACCTAATAACCATTATAGCTCAATCCAATAAGTCGAAAGCATTATAAGTAAGAATTCAAACATAGATACAAGATTACATAATACTTCATAAATTAGATCACAACTAAGCAACAATAAGACCTCATAATGCTTCAATTAATCAAAATCACATGCTATGAATGAAGTCTCTCGTAAAGCATTCATTCACACATAAATGTTTAAGGTTTACTCTTAATCATCTTCTCATGCATGTCTCTTATCATAAGCTTGCATTTTATCTACTTCTCCATTACCCCCATCTATGGCATATCCATGAATCAAAAAGGTCTTTATTCCTTGGGTTGTAATGGGGCCAAGGGGTAAAGTATTCTAAGGAAAGGGATTCAAATATTCAACAATTAGTAGAGCAGAAATCACACTTCTTACAATCATTTTTAGCAAACTCTACTGAAAAAGTCCCCTACAATCATAATGTTTATGAAACTCCATCCACTCTATTATCACAATTTCCATCATTCTTTCACCTTGAAATCTGAAGTGAGCATGCTTTATTTATTATTATCACTTTTATTTGACAACATGCTTTTTCCAATTGCCATAAAAAAACCAAAATCCCCAAACTTCTTCCTTTGTATATCTATCAATAAAAATATTAAATGCACAACATTAATAGCTCTACTAACCATTAAACAAGGGTGAATTTGTTTTTCTTGGTTCAAGGTTCTTTGGAATAGGTTTATAAAGAAAAAGGCTCAAATACAATTACTAGGCATAAAGGTTTCACTAGGGGATTGATGTATAAAAAGCGTTAGCTCTTGACTCAAGCTTAATCCTAATGCCTTTTATTACTTTCATGAACATACCATAACATGATTATGTAACCTCGAAAAGATGCAATGCAAGTTCTAGAAGTAAACATACATGGAAGAGAACATTATATTGCTCATAAGAAAAGTAGGATTGAGTGCAATCCTTTAGGCTCAAAATAGCTCATTTGGTGATGTTTACTCATTCGATAACATGCTCATTCAATCAAATTAACATTACATCATCATATTTTGACAAGGTATGTAATCTATTTAATAATATTATGTATCTTATTTAAGATCAATATTATCTATAATGCAATTAACTCATCAAATTGAGTCATAATGACAATTAGATCGTGAAAGATGTATAAATATGCAAACATGCTTGATAAGAGTATGTATATTTTTTTTTAATTTGGAAATTGTAAGATGACTTAATGCCAAATAATGTATGCACTAGGATCAATTTATCCTCCCCAACACTTTAAAATCCACATTGTCCTCAATATTAGGAAAGATAAAGAAAAAGCAGTGCAACTAATGGACGGTAAAGTAAGGGAAGAGAAACCCCTTGAAATACTCAATTGCCCAATTTCTGTACCCTGTGTTCATATCTCCCATCAAAATATACACATTAGGGAGATATAGCCAAATCATATTGAAGTTATTCTTACAATTTCCAATATAAAATCAAAATGAGTGTGAGATTAAAAGTGATTGTACAACTACATGCATGAGAGGTTAATGCATTCCTATGGCCGTAAGATATTTGGTTCCTGTTGATGTTATTGTTTCTCCATAAAATCCCTCAATATCTCTTCTATTCTGGCCTGTGAAGAAGCTAGATTGCCCACTTCTGCTCGAAGATCTCTTATGTCTGCCTGCATTTGAGACAGAATTTGAGTATCCCCTGAATTTGTATGGGCTCTTGGTTACCATGCAACAGGTACAGTCTAATTGTGCCTCTCTCGATATGGGTTGATCCACCAGTTAGGACCATTTTTCATGTATTTGAATTCCCTCACTTTGTCAGCATTGATTACATCCACCTCAGTAGTATAAGCCACTGCTTTATCTCTTTTGAGGACCTTGAGATGCTGAAATTGTTGGCTTAATAGCACTGGAAATACAAATTGCTTCGTTTCTACTTTGTGGTGCACCACTTGCCATATAGAGGTCATCATCATTTGCTCAGCATCAATGCCCTAAAATTGGTCATCATGAAAGAACATTTTATCCAAAATGTATAAGTCTTCATTTCAGAGATATCTGAAGTCGCTGGCCTTTGGCATCACATTATGTTCCAGCAGGAAAGCTAGGGCGATATCAAGGTATTTGCAGTGTATAAAGAACTGCTGATTTGTAGATCGCCAAGTAGCTTTAATACCGAGCCGATCTATAACATCATTCTTATCCCATGTACTCTCATATGAACACTTAACCCACTTATTGAAGGATGGGACATTGCCTCCCACTTGCAGCTCTAAATGTCTATAAATCAGCTCTTCGGTTATAACCACCGCTTCCCATTGACTCGTGAAGTAAGCACAGGTGGTTGTTTTTCAGTTTCTATACTGAGGTTGATGTAGAATTATTTGACTGCCTCTGGGTAATATGCACCCTTGAGAGTCAGCAATTTTCCCCAATGAAACTTTTCCAATTTTGCGCTTACATGGCACGCTTCGTTAATATTCTCTGCCAATGAGACTTCAATCACAAACTTATTGTTTCTTTTCTTATTGTACCAATCTTCGCATTGTGGATTGATGAGTACAGATTGCTCATAAGTAGGTTCCTCTGCTTCTTGGACCAGATTTTTCCCGTAATTGATCAAGAGGATTGGCCGATGTTCTTCCTTATGGATTGCTTAAACCGTGACATCTTGTGGTAGCCTTACAATCCATGATAATTTTAAACAAATGAACCTCAACCCCTAACAACCAAGCAATAATTTCCTTTCAAATGCAATCACACCCTATAATCCCATCCTCACTCTCAATCTCACCACTCCAACATATACCAATTTTGTTTTAAATTCAATAATACAACTTGAAATTCAATTCAATCAACCCAATACTTCAATATACCACCCAGCTCTTCAAATTCAATAACCCAATCCGAGCTCAGTTCAATCTTAACCCACAGTTCAGTATAAATTAGCCCAAAATCAATAACAAAATCTGAAATTAATCTTCAATCTCAACCAAAAATTTCAACACACTCTTGCCCAAACTCAATAATAACCATTATCATATAATGTTGAATCACCAACTCACACTATGACAATGTGCTGAACACTTACCCTAAACCACATTGAAGTAGAGATTTCAAAAATTTCACTCCCAACGTCAAGAAGCTCCCTCGAAATCATCAACCATGATAGAAGAGAGAGAGAAAGCTTGAAAGATAAGGGTTCGGTTGGAATGGAGTGTTATGGGGCTAGGGTTTATGAAAGTAGAGAAAGGGAGAAGAATGAGGCAAAACAATGAAAAAACTTTAGGCTTGAGGGTGGCTTGTATGGAAAAAGGTAGGAGAGAATGCAGGGGAGACCAAGAGGCGGTGATAGGGTAGAGAGAAAGCATGGGAAAAGAGAAGAGAAAAGGTGTTTTAATTCTGAATCTAAACAATGTCCGTTAAGTGGACATAATGTCTGCCAAATAGACCTTTACGAGTCTATGTGGTTATTTGGAAGATACAAGTCTGTTAAGAAGATATGATGTCTGCTAAAAGGATCTTTATGGGTTTCTTAGGCTTTTTTGAAGCTATAGGTTCGTTAAGCAGATATTATGTCTGTTTAATGGACCTTTACGAGTCTTTCTGCACTGTGTTACATTTGTAGTCTGTTAAATAGACTTCATGTTCGTTAAACGGACTTTCTCGACCTTTTTCAAGATTTTATCACCTTGTCCACTCTTCTTTATCTCCTTCAAACCATCCAATGATACCATATGAGTGCTAAAAGTGAAAAAGAATTTAAAAGAAAATAAAGAGACATTGTCATTTACCTCCTTCACACTTAACATAGGTCGTGCCTCAATGGTTGAAGAGTCATGATCATGCTATTCCTCATGTTATTGGGAGATGTCATTAGGATGTCTTGCAAACACTATCCCTATGCATACATAACAAACTAGAATAAGAAGATGAGACAAAAATGAAAATGTTAAAATAACAAAAGAATTAGAACGTTAGGTTGCCTCCCAACAAATGCTGAATTTAATGTCCTCAGCTGGACTCAACCATCGTGATGTCAATTTTTGAATATGATGGTAGAAATACATCCAACCATTTCTCCCTCCACATAGTGCTTAAGTCGTTGTCCATTGACCAAAAATGGCTCTTAATCATCCCTTCTATTCTCCACAGCTCTATATGGGTCTACTTTTGTCACCATGAAAGGTCCTAACCATCTTAATCATAATTTCCCTGGAAATAATTTCAAACGAGAGTTAAATAACAAAAATTTTTTCCCAGGTTTAAATTCTCACCAAAGGATATGCTTGTCGTGGAAGGCCTTAGTTCTCTCCTTGTATATTCAAGCATTCTTAAAAGCATCTAGGTGAAATTCATCTAACTCATTCAACTCCATTAGTCTCCTTTGTCCAGCTTCCTTAAGATCATAGTTTAACTTCTAGATTGCCCATAACATCTTGTGCACAATTTCAACCGAAAGATGGCAAGATTTTTCAAAGACTAATCTATAAGGAGACATCCCCAAGGGAGTCTTATATGCTGTCTTATATGCCTAAAGAGCGTCATCAAGCTTCAATTCCCAATCCTTTCTTGAGGTATTAACCGTTTTCTCCTAAATTTGCTTAATTTCCCTATTAGATACCTCAACTTGCCCGCTAGTTTAAGGGTGGTAGGTGGTTCCAAACTTAAATGACACCCATATTTTGCGAATAGAGACTTGAATTGATGATTCTAAAAATGTAACCCATTGTCACTGATTATAGCTCTTGGAACACCAAATCTTGAGAATATGTGCTTGACAAATTTGACAACACTAGCTCCAGTGTTGTTTGACAAAGCTACGACTTCCACCCATTTGGATACATAATCAACCACCACAAGGATGTATTAATTCCTGAAGGATACTAGAAATGGTCCTATGAAGTCCAAACCCCATACATCAAATAGTTCCACCTCTAGAATCCCTGACTGAGGCATCCTGTGTTTTCTACTAATGTTCCCATTCTTTGACACTTGTCACAAGTCATGACAAAAGTTCTAGCATCCTTAAAAAGAGTAGGCCAATAAAACCAGGATTGCAAAACCTTTACCGCCGTTTTGTTAACCCCATGGTGTCCTCCAAAAAGAGAAGCATGGCAATGATATAGTACTGATTGCATCTCTTCATCAGGTATACACCTTCTAATTACCCCATCAGCACACCTTCTAAAGAGCAATAGATCTTCCCAAGAGTAATTCCTTACCTCAGATAAGAATTTCCTTCTCTTATGGTATGAATAATCATCATGGATAATTTTAGACATCAAAAAATTGACATGATTGGCAAACCAAGGAACATTTTCCTTAACAGACCACAAATTCTCATCAGGAAAGGCATCATTAATCGGTTTGGCTCCCAGCTTGTCACCTTGCTCAAGTCGGGAGAGATGATCAGTCATTGAGTTTTCAGATCCCTTCTTATCTCTAATCTCCAAATCAAATTCCTGTAAGAGTAAAATCCATCTGATTAACCTTAGTTTTGCATTTTTCTTTGTAAGCAGGTATTTCAAGGTGAAGTGGTCAATGTACATAATGACTTTGGACCTAACATGATAAGATTTAAATTTATCAAATGCAAAAATTACTACTAGCAATTCTTTTTTTGTAGTAGCATAATTAATTTGAGCGTCATTAAGAACTTTGCTAGCATAATAAATGACATGTAATTTCTTATCCTGCTTTTGTCCTAAGACAAGTCCAAGTGTATAATCACTAGCATCGCACATCAGCTCAAAAGAGAGATTCCAATTCGATGCGGCCGTTATAGAAGCTGAGGTAAGTTCCTTCTTCAACCTGTTGAAAGCATCAAGACATTTATCAATAAATTCATAAGGAACTTCCTTTTGCAATAAATCATATAATGGTTTAGAGATCTTACAAAAATCCTTAATAAATCTATGATAGAGCCTGGCATGTCCAAGAAAACTCCTTATTTCTCTAATCGAATTAGGAGGTGGCAGCTTGTTGATGATTTCAATTTTCGCTGGATCTACCTCTATTCCATTGTTAGAGATTTTGTGGCCTAGGACGATTCCTTCTTATACCATAAAATGACACTTTTCCCAATTCAGCACGAGATTAGTTTCTTCACACCTCTGTAGAACCTGTTCTAAATTGAACGAATATGCATCAAAAAAAGAATCAAAAATAGAAAAATTGTCCATAAATACCTCAATTATATTCTCCACCATATCGAAGAGTATGGACATCATGTAGCATTGGGAAGTGGCAAGAGCATTGCACAAATCGAAGGGCATCTTACGATACGCAAATGTACCATAGGGATAAGTGAAGGTGGTTTTCTCCTGATCCTCTGGGGCTATCGGAATTTGGTTATAACCTAAATAACCATCTAAAAAGCAATACTAATCATGCCCCACTAATCTTTCCAACATTTGATCAATAAAAGGAAGAGGGAAGTGATCTTTCCTAGTTGTTGCCTTCAATTTTCTATAATCTATATAGATGCTCCACTGTATCATAACCTAGTGGAAATTAATTTATTACTATCATTAGAAATGACAATCATGCCACCTTTCTTTGGCACCACTTGCACATGACTTATCCAAGAACTATCAAAAATAGGATAGATAATTCCTGCATCAAGTAATTTAAGTACCTCAAATCACACAACTTCCTTCATGTTAGGGTTGAGTCTCCTCTAGTTTTCGACACTAGGTTTGTGGTTTTCTTCCATTAGAATCCTATGAAAACAAATAAAAGTTCCCTTTTATGTCAGCAATATTCCAATCAATATCCAATTTATGTTCACATAATACCCTTAATAACTTCTCTTCTTGAGAGGAATCCAAAGAAGAAGAAATGATAACCGGATAGGTATTCGATTCTCCCAAGAATACTTATCTCAAATGAATTGGAAGCTATTTCAATTCAGGTTCCGGTGGGCTCAATATGGAAGTTGGCAATTTAGGCTTAGGAGGCCCAATTCTTCAATTTGGGGTCTATACCTAAAACCATTACCTTACAATCTATATGCATAGTCCACTAGCTCATCATCCAACTCACTTTCATCTATTCGTAAAGTTAGGCATGTTTCTAAGGCATCATCACACATTAATTCAGGAATAAAGATTCAACAGTGAGGGAATCTATTACATCTATCCTATAAGTGACCTTATCAAAAGTGGGACCCCTTCCTATAAGTGACCTTATCAAAAGTGGGACCCTTTCAAACCTTGAAAATGTTAAACAACTCTTCCTTATTACCAACTCTCAAGGTTAGCTTACCATCTGGAAAATCAATCAATGCTCCACCAGTGGCTAAGAATGGTCTTCCTAAAATTATAGGAACCTGTATGTCAAAATCCATCTCAAGCACAACAAAATCAATTAGAATTATAAGCTTACCAACTTTCACCAATAAGTCTTCAACTATACCAATAAGGTATCGAATTGATCTATCAGTAAGTTGCAGTAAAATTGTAGTTAGTTTGAGTTCACCAATTCCAAGTCTGTTATAGAGAGACAAGGGAATAAGATTAATTCTTGCACCTTGTCACATAAGCATTGAAAATAAAATTAGATTCACTAAAGTGATAAGGAATAGTGAAACTCCCTGAATCCTTTAACTTAGGGGTAGTTTATTCTATAAAATAGAACTACACTCCTCAATTAAGCCTACTCTAGAGAAATTATCAAGCTTCTTTTTATTGGAGATTATTTCCTTCAAGAACTTGGTGTAAGCAGGCATCTCAGCAAGAGCTTCAGTAAAAGAGATGTTGATTTGGATCTTCTTAAAAAGGTCAAAGAATTTTTGAAATTTGGAATCATCATGCTTCTTCTTAACCCTTTGAGGGTAGGGTATAGGTGCCACAAAGTAAAAGTGAAGACCCGTTCCTTAGTATGGGTTCTTTTAGCTCTTTGTTTTCATCCAAATCCACACTTTTAGCATCTATAACTTCAATTTCCTTAGCTTCTTTCTCTTTAGGCACTTCGCTTTCCACCACCTTAACACTCCTTAAAATAATTTCCATGCAATCTTATTTCAGATTCACTTAGGTATTTCTAGGTAGCTTCCCCTTACCTCTTTTGCCACTTGACTGATTTGCACCTCTAAGTTTCTGATGGCAGCTTATTTGGACTGAATGTTTTGTTCCATTCTGTTCATCGCTTGAGAACTAGCTTGAGCACTTTGATCCATCTTGTTCATAAGTTGAGAGAACATATCTTCAAGCCTATCCACCCTTTTCTCCCACGGGAAGGGAATTGTTGCAGTGCAAAAGATGAAGGAAGTGAGCAGTGTTTTTTTGGTGGTGCTTAGAACCCAGGTGGTCCCATTGGTTTTGCTGCCCCTTGATTCTTCCATAAGAAGTTTGGATGGAACTTCCAACCTTCATTGTAAGTATTCGGAAGGGATCAAATCTTTGACCTTGTTTACCATTATTTACATAGCTCACCTCTTCCTCCATCATTGTTGCTTTAATGTTCATACAACCAGCTATTGTATGCCCAAATCTACCATAAAGAGTGCAAGGATCCTTACTAGACTTGTTGTCGTTCATTAACATATTCAACTTCTTATTGATCTCCATAACTTGTTAGGCCATATCAGGTTTAGAACCCAGTTCATTAAGAGTAGCAACTTTGCTTCTAGTCACCTTACAATGTGAATTCTCTGTAACCTTTTATAAAATATCCCATAATTCCTGGGAACTTAGATCACTAATATTCCCACCAGTGTTCAAATCCACTAAAGTTTGATTGTGATCAGTGAGACCATGGTAGAAGAACTGAGTCAACGAGTATGTATCAAATCCATGGTGAGGGCATTGGTTAAGGAGATCATTAAATCGTTCCCATGCTTCATGAAAACTTTCTGCTTCTTTCTGCGATAACCAATGTATCATCTTCCTAAGTTTGAGAGTTTTGTGGGTTGGGTACCACTTCATCATGAAAGTGTCCATTACCTTATCCTAAGTATCAATAGAATCTACCTCCAAACTTAACAACCAATTTCTTGCTAATCCTTTCATGTAATAGGGAAAACACCTTAGCCTTAACTCTTCTTCAGGCAATCCATACAACGGAAGAGTCTGAACTGTCGCATAGAAATCTCTCATAAAGGCTAGAGCATCTTCACTTGGCATCCCATTAAATTGTGGCAACATTGATAAGTGAATTTGCTTCAACTTATAATTACTTGTTGTCGTAGTTAATTGAATGTAGGAGGGGTTGCTAGCAATAAATGGCATTTGATAATCTTGAATTCTTCTTACCGTCGGATTGACAATAGCCGGTTCAGCTAAATTTCCTTTATGGAATTGTTCATTCCCCATATCTTGTTCCTTATGTAGAATTGGATTTTGATTATTTTTTGCCATCTCTCTTCTTCTTCGGGCGTTGTTTTGTCTATAAGTGCATTTAGTTTTAGGATTTAACTTAATCAGCTGGTCGTTATTCAAATTTCTTGAATGCCTTAACTACAGACAGCTCCTGAAATGAAACAAAGAGAAAGGGCTCAAAATCAATTAATGGAAGGAAACATTAAGGTAATAAGTAAAAATAAAAGAAAACAAATATAACTATAATTAATGGTAGCAAATATAAATTAGTCCCCGGCAACGACGCCAAAAACTTGGTCGAACAAAATCTACAACTGCACATAATTGTTCCTAGTACCTACAAATTGAGTATTCTAAGGTTGTCTCCTACAAGGACTAATAATTACCACTAAATTAATCCTAATTACTAGAACAAAATTGTAATAAACTTAAAAGATGATTGGAGTTGGGTAGATAGTAAATTGTAAATGCTGGAAAATAACAAACAAAGATACTTTGGTGATTTAAATTTAGGACTTGGGGATTCACCAACTTAAGAGATTGATTAATACAATATGAAATTGGTAGAAAACTTGGGGATTCACCAACTTAAGAGATTGATTAATACAATATGAAATTGGATGAATGACAGGTTATACTAACTATTTCCAAAATTTACTCATATTCTTTCTTAAGAGATACAAGAATATCTAACTAGTTGATTACCATCTCTCAATGTGAAACCTAACTAGCCAAATTCATAAAGAATAAGCAATCACAAGTTATCAAACTAGCTTAGGATATCTCTATCACAAAATCTAATATGTTTATCTTCCTAGTGCATACATCATACTTCACCTCTCAGTTCATCATATGAATCCTAAGATTTCATCTATGGTGATCAAGCATAGAGATAGCAGTGAAATGCAAGAGAGATAAACATAACCTAAGAATTTCCATTCAACACCAATCAATCCATAAAATATAAATTAATCTCCCAAATAGGCTACATCCCTCACCCTAAATAAGGTTTAATTCCAGAACATGATAACAGAAACATACATATAAGGACACTCAATATTCAAGAAAGAGTAGAGAGAGAAGGTAGAGAGAACACAAAACAATATTGCTTCCAATGCTTGGATTAATCCTCGCTAAACTTCCCCTTTGCCTCTTTTTCAGTGTCTCCTTATATATCTGCCTTGTTTTTAGTGTCCAACCCCTCATTAGGTCTTAAAAGTGAGAATTTAGTGTCTTGGGTTCAAAGAAACCTAGTTTTTACTAAACAACGGAAAATAGATCGTCCTTGGGCCAATAAAGTCAGTTAGGTGAACATAATATCCATTTAGCAGACCTTCTTGGGTCTGGGAAGTGAAGTTGGCAGTCAATTTCTGTTAAACGGATATTATGTTCGTTTAACGGACCTTCTCGAGTATAGAAGCAAAATTGGCCAGGAGTCCTCTTCAAAGTCTTCACAGAAGTTGTAGAAATAGGAGTCCTCTTCAAAAGCGTCCTTGAATGACTATAATTTGACATCTATATTAAACGTTATGCCTTTTACCCCTGAAATCTATCCATTTGTACCTATTAAGCAATAAAGTTGAAATGTGTGAGAACTAACTAAATAAAGCTTCAAATTCACAAACAGATAAGTCAAATTGGTTCCAATTCATCCCAAAATCATATAAGAATAATTTGACTTATCAATTTCCTATTCTAACAATCACAAAACATTCTTAATTCCATTTCCATTTCCAATAATTCTAATCCCAACAATCACAAAACATTGATAATTACATTTCCATTTCCAACAATTTACAATTCAACAATCGCAAAACATTCATAATTCCATTTCCATTTCCAACAATTTTCAATTCCAATAATCACAAAACATTCATAATTCTATTTCCATTTCTAACAATTGCCAACAATTTCCAATTCCAACAATCACAAAACATTCATAATTTCATTTCCATTTCTAACAATTTCCAACAATCACCGGAACCAACAATCATAAAACATTCATAATTTCATTTCCATTTATAACAATTTTCAACAATTTCCAATTCCAACAATACATTTATATACCAATTTCCATTTCTAACAATTTTCAACAATTTCCATTTTCATCAATTTCAATTCAAAGTTTCAAAAATGAGGATTGGGTTGAAGGTTATAATATGATTTACATAATTGCCAAATAATGAATGACATATCTTATACAATTTTTCATACACATATATTCATAACATGATGATCAAGTTGAAAGATATATTCATAACATGAGGATCAAGTTAAAGGATATAACTTCTTTAGAAATGGTTTTTTATTATTATTTAAAGCTTTGAATCTTCTTCTCATTTCTAACAAATCATAATATTATATACACCATTCTATATTTCATTCTTAAATATATATGTTGCTTTTACAATTTTTAATTGACATTAATAAGTCTAAGTATAAATGATTGGAACCTACAAGTCTACAACATATTCACAATTTGACAAAAAAAGTTCTTTTTCGGATACATTTATTACATCACCACTTTCACACATTATCTATTATAAATATTTATGATACCCTAATAACCCTACATATATACATTACTAAATAGTTAAAGTTTAACATATTTTATACTCAATTAATTATTTACCCAAAACTAATACCTAAATAGGCAGATACTATCTTTAACTACAATCGAATTATTATTAATTTCCAATTGTATAATTTCACACTCAATTAATTATTTACCTTAAGTCAATACCCAATTACTAAAAATAAAATACAATTTTTGATTTATAACTTACAAGTTACAAACTTACAACGTACAACAATAATGGTCAATTAATGATTTAAGTTTTTACAATTTTACAAATTTAATAACTTTAATATTATCGGGTTATGTATGTTTTACATTTAGTTTGTTTCCAATCCAACTTCAACTTTATAAGTTTCAGAATCAATATTCAATAAGACAGGCTATGCATTTCATAATTTTCATTCGTCCAAAAACAAACCATAAATTTCTTCTTTATAACCAACAATTTCCAACCAATCTTTATTCTTTATAACCAAAGGTAACAACCAATGAACCAAACCGTGAACAACCAAACATCACAACTCGTTCAATATTCATCAGCGTCACTAATATACAACAATTTCCAATATTCAGATCACAAATGACAAAACATAACAATTCAATTCCAATATCCAACCAATTCAGAATTTCAGAATTCAGATACACCCAACCAATTCAGATACACGTAAAACATTCATAGAAAAACTAACACCTTTGATCCATCATCCAACCTATACCGTAATCCATCATCCAACATTCACAAATCCAATAAACAATTCCAATCCAACACAATAAAAATTGCAATTAAGTATGAAAAATTCAAAATAAAAAAAATCAGACTTGCTTCGGGCTTCGGGCTTCGGGTCTTCAACTTGCCTCTTTGTGTCTTCAGGTTTTGTCACGGTTCAGAGGCGTCTCCCATGCTTCTCATGAAGATGAGGCTTCGGCGCAGTGTAGTGGTGTGGTCGCGTGGCGCAATGTAGCGGAGCTGAGGAGGATGAGGGAAGGAGAAAGAGGAGAGACAAAGATAGGGGGAGAAGACAAAAATGGTGGCGACGGTGAGAGGCAAGAGTGAGAGGGCGAGAGTGAGGTGAGAAGTGAGATGAGAACAGAACGCAAAGAAGAGAACGAGAGTCGGGGGATTTTTTAGGTTTAGATTTTCAATATTTGCAAATTGGTCCTCAATCTTTCAGAAGTTCACGGTACTGGTTGATATTTCCCGGTATTATCAGTATCAACCGATACTGAATGAAAACAACTAGTACCAATCGATATTTAAAGTCGGGTACCAGTCGGTACGGAACGATATCCGTATCCATGCGAATTTGTCTCATTTTTAGTAATCTTCATTTATGCTTTTAATCATATATTTCAGAGGGACGTGCTGTGGAAAGAACTAGTGACCCTCAATCGTACAGTTAAAGGTCCATGGTTGGTCTTTGGAGACTTTAATTGCATTATCCTGGCTTCTTAATCCGAAGGCGGCAGGTGTAGATCCAAACCAAATAAGGATCTTATCTCTTGCCTTTCATCCATAGAAGTAACTAACCTAAACTTTAGTGGCTTCCACTTTACCTAGAGGAACAAAAAGGAAGGTGAACGACATATTAGAAGGAAATTAGACAGAGGACTAGTGAATCAGGAGTGGTTACTTCAATTTTCAATGAACAAGGCTCATTTCCTAAAGAGTTTATGCTCAAACCATAGTCTGATTGTGATGTTTGAATTAAAAGCTAACAAGATTATAAACATTCAGTCTAGATTTTTCAATGGCCTAGCTAAGAGAGAGGAACTCAAGGAGGCAATACAAAAAGGACTAAATATCCAAGTTCAAGGCTATAATTCATTATAATTCTACAAAAAACTAATCATTGTTAAAGGGAACTAAAAGGCCTGCACTCTCAACTAATGAGCCGAGATAAGCAGAAAGTCTTAAAGGATAAGGAAAATCTTCTTCATTAGCAAAGGGAACTGTATTTGTGTCCTATTAAAAAGGATAGGAAAGTAAGAGAGAAGGAGGTTTTAAACACCTACCTAGACGTTATCCACATCCAGAGCTCAAATTTGAGACAAAAGTCTTGAGTCTCTTACTTGAAAAAAGGATGACTCAAATACCAACTACTTTTATAAAATACTCATATCTAAAAGAAATAGGTGTACCATTTCATCATTTATAGATGAGAGTGGCAATTTGGTGACTAAGCAGAAAAACTTGCTTAACAATGCAAAACTTTATTTTGAAAGGATAATGGGGGACAAATAAAAAGAGATATATCCATTCTGAAATATAGAACACCTCGTTCCTAATTTACTCACCCCTGATCATTGTGGAATACTTACCAATCCAATCACAAATAAGGAGATCACCAAGGCTACTTTCAGTATCAACCCAAATAAGGCTCCTTGCATTGATGGATTTAATAATTAGTTCTTTCAGAAATCATAGAAATAGATTAAAGAGGATGTTTGTGGAGTTTTTCGGGAACTCTTTACAAATGCTAAGCTATTAAAAAAGTGGAATATAACACTCCTATATCTAGTCCCTAAAGTTCCTAACTCCTTAAAAGACTTAAACACTATCTCTTATTGCATCACCTTTTACAAAACCATATATTAACATCCTAACTGAGAGGTTAAAAACCATCCTTTTTGATATAATTAGTTGCCCTCAGGTTGTATTCATAGATAGAAGGGCAATTAGGGAAACTATCATGATTGTACAAAACTTGTTCAAAAACAATAACAATAAAGGGTCTAGTAGGAATTGTGCATTAAAGATTGATATAAATAAAGCCTTTGGTTCCCTAGATTGAGAATTTCTTCTTGCTTCCCTTCAAAAGATAGGTTTTCCAGTAAATTTCATGATTGGGATTTGAGATTGCATCACTACCCCTTCATATGGAGTGTTGATAAATGGGCATACTTCTACTTTCTTTCAAGGGATTAGAAGTTTAAAGTAAGGGGACGCCTTTTCCCCTTAGTTATTCACCATTGGTATGGAGAATCTTACAAGGTCAGTAAACACTAAGGTAGATAAAAGTAAGGGCTTCAAATTTCATAAAAAGTGTGTGCAGTGAGAGATCGTTCATCATTCCTTTGTAGATGATATGCTCCTTTTCTCCCATGCAAGTAAATCCTTTATTCAATGTCTGTTCGATGCACTTGAGCAATTTATCAGAGTATTTGGATAACCAATCAACAAGGAGAAAAGTTCCCTTATTCTCTCTAGAGACTCTGAGCACTTGAGTAATGGATTGATGGAATTCACATTTATTCCTATTATGCCCCTCTTAATTGTATATCTTGGCGTGCCTATTACCTCGAGGAAACTAACCTATGAAGATTGCAAAACATTGTTTGACAAGATCAAGATCAAAATTGGCAGTTGGAAGAATAAAGTACTCTCTTATTCTAATAGATTGCGATTGTTAAATTTAGCTGTCACTAATGTAGTCGCTTTTTGGCCATCTCATTTCCTTGTAAAAAAAATCTCATAAAAAACATAGAGAAGTTGATTAGGAATTATCGTTAGACTAGGGACATGTTTAGAAAGTCATTCCCAAAAATCACATGGTCTATAATGTAGTAAGATAAGGAAGAGGGGGGCTTAGGCCTCATTCCACTAAAGGATTTGAACTCCACCCTTCTTTAAAATATATCTGGAGAATTACCATTGATAAACATCACTTTGGATTATATGGGTTCATGGATACTATTTGAGAAGTGGGAACATTCGTAATGCCAAAGTCAGGGCTGATGCATCTTAGAGTATGAAGCAAATTCTCCTTCTCAGACCTTCTATTCAACCTAATATCAAAACTCATATCGGTGATGGTTCCTCCATCTCACCGTGTTTTGACAACTGGAGACTAAGGGGTCCTTTATATTTGCTTCCTAACTATAATGCTTTGAGTAAATTTTTTCCCAGCTGATGCCAAGGTCAACTTGCTAATCTGCTCAGAAAGATGGTTAAGGTCAAGTAGATTCAGAGACTGTATTTCCATCTTATCAGCCAGATCCCACTACTCAGGATAAAGTCATTTGGCAGCTAAACTTTGATGGATATTTCACTTCTAAATCATTCAGGCTTTTACTTAGACCTACATAGCCTAAGGTTCCACGGTTTAAGCTAGTATGGAATAAGATACTTCCTCCAAAAATTTTCTCAAACCATAACATGAGAAAATTTTTACTATAAATATAATATGTTTCTTATTTTTTTTAGTAAGATTATTTAATCTTTACCACAATGTTTTATGGATAATATTATTTATGCATTTTAATCACTATTTATCCATTGCAACAACCTTACGTAGCACTTTAATTTTGATTCTAATTAATTTCATAATATTTTTTTAATATGACAACTAATGTTTTTATTCTTAATTCAGTCCGCATCATCTTTATTTACATCAATTTAACCACGATACCAACAAGTCCTATAGATGTCAATGTGGAGATTAATTTATTAATCATTTTAAAATATGAATGCAATACACCTTCTTCGATACCTATTAGTAATATAAGCACTGTCAATTGAATTGTTTTTATTCTTAATTCAGCCCGCATCATCTCTATCTCCACCAATTCAACCACGTTCCCATGTCCTATAGATGCCAATGTGGAGATTAATTTATTAATCATTTTAAAATGCAATACACGTTCTTCAATACCTATTATT
>JAOQMP010000005.1:10155098-10166140 GCA_027563575.1 Erythroxylum pedicellare | reverse complement strand
ATAAACAGTTATAAGAGATTACAATAGATAAGATCGTTATCAAGCTTATCAAGTATCAGATAATAGATATCCTTATCACTAGTCGGGTTACTTAAGTCGGGTTACTTATTAGGACAAATTTCTATGGACCTAACTTGACATATCATGCATTCGAACTTCCAAATAAATTTAAGAAATAACTTATTTCTTTATCAGTTTAACTTATCCATATATCAGTGAAGGTGCAAGAAAATGAGATAATACATAAACAATGATTTATATCTTTATGTTTTAATGTTTGCATTTCAATGATAACGATCGGCAGAACGTTAGGATGGGCAGTCAACATGCTTTGCATATATGGTTCATTCGTGTCAATCGTTATTTACTTATGAAACTATATCCAAGAGGAAAACTTGCAGGAAAGATGTAAACCCCATAATGCGCTCATCGGATCCGAGAGCCAACTACGGACTCATATGATACATTACATTTCATGCTTAACTTGCGTCCCTTTTATTTCATTGGACTTTCTTTTGTATTATCACTTTAGTAATAAAATTAATAATTAATGAGAACCTGTGAGTCAATGAAAATTGAGAAACACTTGGTGACACGTGTTTATGTACGATGCCTATAGCACCATCACAAGTATGTGCTCTCATGTGTCTTAGCTCTAGCTAACTTTAAGCTAATTTACGCATAGTCTCGAAATGTGATACAATTTTAAACATTCAGGAATTACACTTCACAGGCATCATTAACAATATTGGTCAGAAAGTTTTCCATGGGCATAAATTCAACAACTAATGCTTATTAACATGTAGAGTCAAAATGCGGTGCACTTTTGTTTTTCAAAGCATTGAGACTGACCAATAAAAATATAATTCACGGCAAACAAATTTCCAGAAAAGATAATAGATAATGCCAATGATAATTAAGTGTTTTGTCTAGTATGTACCACACCCAAAAACAAAGATAATGGCAATCTCAATTCATTAAGTACCACAAGAAAAAAAAAAGTTCAAGTATAATCAATAACCATCTTAATCTTAAGACGCAGGATGTAAGTAGTAAAAAAAATTGTTCTCATAGCAATATTAACTATTTAAAAGTATAATAAGAATCAAAATTTTGAATTATTAGTAAAAATGATTAGCACAAAATTTTATTGTTTACAAATTAAAGAACACTTTATATTCATATGTTTTTTTTTAATTAATGGAGAGTTAATTTCGTTATTTTTTTTAATTGAAGTCTATTTTGAACGATTGTTTATAAAATTCAACTTGTAGTTTATTATAAATATTAAACTTCAAAGTACACTTTTTTGCCTAGAAGTACATAGATGATTGAAGTCATTCCTACGGAGAATAAGGGTGCCAGCTGCTTCTTGCCAATCTTCCTTAGGCGATGTGGAAACTACTCTGTTGTCGAAACAAGAGCAACATTGTAATTAAATAACATAGCTTCCCTTTACTTAATCGGGCTTATAAATACATAAGACATATTATGTACCTTCGGTTTAATTGGGCACTTTTGAGGCTGTCTTACAATGTAAATCTGATCTCCAGTGCTATTATACAGGTCCTGATTCCGATACCAAGTCCACAGAGCATAAGTCTCATTTTTTACCTGCAAAGTTGCGTTAAAATTATCGTCCTTCAAGGTATTAAATTGTGACAATTGCGATAAACTGTAGTAGCCGCGAATCCTCACACAATCATTAAGCCTATGTTTATAGAATAATATGTACAGTTGCACTGTTTGTTTGCCAGAAATAAGATTGAACAGGAAAGAAAGATGAGTTAAATTTCTGGAATCATGTACACCTCTAAAATGCCATGACCGAAGCTACTGTCCCTGAAGGCACTGTATTCAGGCTGACGATCCCAACAGTACTTTCCTTTGGCAGGTCCTGAAGTGAAATTGAAAGCACAGTGAACCGTCGCATTAGGACATTTTCCAGGCTCATCAGCATGTTCCACTGGCAAATCTTCTCTATTCCCTCCATCTCCAATTGTAACGTGCACAGGTCCACAAGGATCCAAAGTGTAGTTATATACTCTATTCGACCTCTCGTATGCATGTACCTGTATTTTGATTGAAAAAGAAAAAGACGTTGAGGAAACCAAATTGTGCTTGTGAGGCCCGAGTGTAAAAATGTACACTTACATGTGCAGCGAAGACGATATCAACACCATATTTGTAAAGCAGTTCTTCCATCTCTATCCTCATGCACTCTCCTTCTCGGTAGTGTTTAACATATGTGGCATACCATGTAGTATGCCATGAAACCACCAACCATGGGGTTACTTTTCTGTCAACTTTTGCTAGGTCTTTCTTCAACCACTTGTACTGATCCGCTGTTGGTGTGTGTATATATATATATATATATCGGATTGTTGTGTCCATCAAACATAAAAAGAAATAATACGTATGACATAGTGATTAAGTTTCTTACATGATTTGTGGTAGGCGAGGTCAGAAGCCAGGAATACAAAATGTATACCTCCTGCATTAAATGAATAATAAAGTGGAGAAGAAGGGAACCCATATCGGGAAGTATAAGCAACTAATGTCTTCTTTCCAGCCTGTTCTTCTACGTCATGATTTCCCTCCAAGAACATCATTGGAATTTTAGATATTACAGGCTCCATGTACCTGAAAATAAATAATCACCCTAATGTTATATATATCTTATGCCTCAATATTGATGCTAATGTTAAGCAATTCTAGCATAATCAATGCTAGGGCATAACTAGTTAGGCTCTAAAAATCACATTGCCCTCAACATATATAACTTATTAAATATTAGACAATTTTAAATTTTCGGATTTCACCTAAATTATCAAATCTAAGGCCAACCATATTATATAGGCTTAAAATAAAAGATTTTGATGTAAATTTCGTTAATTGAAAAAATAGGAAAGAATTATTTTTTTAATTTCATTTTTTATCTAGCATAAAGTTATTTCAATTCTTTCTATCATGATTATTGCATCTTTCTTCTAACGATATAGAAGATCAGGTCAAATC
This sequence comes from Erythroxylum pedicellare, assembly GCA_027563575.1. Classification (NCBI taxonomy): domain Eukaryota; kingdom Viridiplantae; phylum Streptophyta; class Magnoliopsida; order Malpighiales; family Erythroxylaceae; genus Erythroxylum; species Erythroxylum pedicellare. The sequence continues at coordinate 10,163,122 of JAOQMP010000005.1, read as the reverse complement.
AGAAGTTAATACAGCAAAAAGCTTAGGGCAAAAAGTAGTACAAGTAAATCTGAAATGGTATCCTTTTAGCACTTGGGTTTAATAAATACCTTCCCCAGTAGTCCCACCTAGGCTGATAAGTGGTATTGACAAAGTTAAAGATCCTCCGAGAATTGTATCCAGTTCCATTGGACAGATACAAGTCTGCATAAGTAACATCCCCAAGCATTACAATGACATCAGGATTGTTTCTGACCATATGATCAATTGTTGAGGTTGTATTGTATGTTAGGCCTAGGTCTCCCACAATTGCTATTCTCTCTGGGTAACTTTTCGGGCCTGGCACTGGCATGGTCCTGAATGACTTAATGGCACTCATAGCTTCTTTGGAAGGATCTCCACATCGATAGTAGTACACGCAGTTAGGTTTTAACCCTGAAAAACCACCAAAATGTGCAGATTATTCCTACATGTCTGACTTCAGAATATTACTGCAATTTGTTTTAACTGCAAAACTACTATAGGAAAAGAACATACAAAAATGAGTCTAGTTGCAAGGTTTGCAGCTATATATACCTATGAGACGAGCATGATGTATGATGCCTGATGTATAATTGCGCAGCTTATAGTCACCCTTGCCTTGGGAAGAATCGTACAGTTGATTGTAAATGAGGGAGTGACCATGAGCTTTGTGAGATAATTTAGACTTGTACCTTCCAAATTCAACAACGCTGGCAACAGTGTCCGGATCTAATGGTTTAATGTCGTAACCGATCTGATATTCCCCTGCAAAATTTTATTTTTATATACAGAATAAAAAATGCACTAGAAACAGGAAGAAACAACAATAATTAAAAGGCTTGAACACTAATGAGCTAATTAATGAAGATACCTGTAATCCAAGAAATCCAAACGGAGTCGTAATTTGCAGAGAGAGCCACAGAAATTTGCTCGGGCTCAAAACCTGTAGCGTTTCTTTGAAGAAGATAGTAGTCATTTGGCAAGTCCTCAGCATTAAAATCACGAAAGCTCTCGTCATAAAGGGGGACGGTCTCAGGCGTAAAGGGTCCATCAAGGGTAGTTGGTATACCCTGAACTAGGGCAATCAAACACAGTGCAAGAACAGAAGAGAGAACCTTTCCAGGCATTTTAACCAAACCCATTTTTGGGTCACGCAAGCAAGAGTAGTGGAATAATAAGACCTGTAGATATACAAGGAATGGGACAGAAAAGGTTGCAAAGAAGTTATGACTACAGAGACACAGAAGGTTGCATACAGATGGTTAGTGGAGCTGCAAGCCAAGAAAACAGCAGCAGACTATTTATAAGCAGAAGTGCATACTGTATATCCTTACGGAAGCATATTGTATTCAGATAGGGCCTGAAGCTGCTGAAATTTGAACAAAACCTCGGGATATGCTATATTATGAAATTGATTTTTTATTTAAGTTTTGACTTTAATTCAGACTTTTTTTTCGCGCGATTCGCTATGGGATAAGCATATGCAGATGACAAAGTAATTAGTAGATTCATAGCCCAAAGGACTGAAATGCCCATAGCACAGAGAATATCTAGACTTCTGTAGGGGTAAGAATATTTAATTAAATACACATGTATTCAAAATAATATCAATATCATAAAGATTCTAGGTTAGTATTTCATTCTTAATTTTGTGATAATTTGTTTGTTCCAAAATAAGGTGATAATATCAGCTTTTAAATTAAGAAGCTAAAAGGTTACATTTTACGTATATTTTTTTGTGATGATTTTTCTATCAAAAAATGGAAAATAATATTAATAATCAGTTAAATTAAAATTATTCTTAGTTCAATTTTTATTTACTTTTAAAAGTTTAAAATTAATAATACTCGATATAAACTCTATTTTTAAATTTTAATTTTGGAAAATTTCATCTTCTCATAAGGATATAAACTCTATTTTAAAATTTTAATTTTGGAAAATTTCATCTTCTAATAGTTTACTTTGAAAAAAAATTTAGTTTATTGTTCTCTTTGGTATTGTTGCTGAGAAACTAGTATTAACACAATGATGTGGAGAGTATTATGATTTAATACAATTATTAGATTCAAAGTGTTGTGAAATTCATTAAAAAAGATTGATATGCGTGTAAAAGTACTTTCTCAATAATAAGTTATAATAATAACAACGTCCTATTAAAAATCATGCTGAAATATAGGGTTTGAAGAAGTCTAAAAGTATATAGCCTTATTCTTAACTAGTAGAGACACTTTTCCAATAGATCCACATGAAAGAAAGATTTCTGAAAATGGTTGGAAGAAAACAGTAGACAAATAGATAAACAAATAATTGCATAAATAAAATTAATATTAATTAATTAATTAAGGTAAAAGTAAATAAATAAATAAACAAAAAACAAGAAAGAAAACAAATAAGTAAATAAAACAAATAAGCAATTTGAAAAAATACTAAATAAAATAACTAAAGGAATAAGTGTTACAAATAAAAGTGTTTAGGCGAGTTAAAAGATACAATAATTGAAAAAAAATGTTGTAAAAGCCTTGAAAAGATAAGAAACTCTCTATGTAGGATCGTTTATCCATATCTCAGTTCGTTAAAGTTTTCTATTGAGGATCAAGTCTTCGGTTACCTTATAGGCCATATCATTTTTTATCATCTCCCCTCAATTGTTCTCGGATCTTACTCTTCTTCTCTTACAATCCATAAGCATAATTTTCTAGCATCTTTTAACTGGGAATCCTAAGCCTTGTCTCTCTTATTTTACTATTAATGTTAGCATTAATAGCACATCTAATGAAGTATCTTCATCTCCACTATTATTAACTTATGACTATGCATCTGTTTGACAAGCAAAAACATTGTCCCATAAAGCATGATCAACCTAATTGTTACACAATATAATTGTCCTTTTAGTGTGATAGGTATCTTTTTGTCAAATAAAACTCCTGAGACATTCTTCATTTTAGTCACCCTGATTTAATATGATGAACTATGTCATTTTTCTTGCCACTATTTTAAATGATAGATCTAAGGTACTTAAAACAATCTTTTTGTGGTATAACTTAAGTACCAGTCTTGACCGTCACATTGGATGCAATCCTGTGACCTGAAAAGTTACACTTTAAGTACTCAATCTTAATCCTACTCATTTTAAAATCTTTTGACTCTAGTATATCCCTCCAAAGTTCTAGCTTGTCATTGATAACTTCTTTTATTTCATACATTAAATCAATATCATTAACAAATAACATACACCAAGTACATCCCCTTGGATATTCTTATTGTAGCTTGATATTGATAGAAAAATGTTCTGTATCTCCTCTTGTCAACCTTACTCTAGTCTTAGCAATTCATAAATATCTTTTCGTATATAGTCAACAAACACTCATTTAACTTCTAATGATCTTCATATTACTTCCCTAGGTATTTTGTCATAAACCTTCTCTAAATCAATAAAAACTTTGTGTAAGTCTCTTTGTATATCCTTATATATTTTGTTAATTGTCTAAAGAGTTGTATGACTTTTGTCGTGGATCTTTTTAGCATGAAACCAAATTGGCTATCCTAAATAGGTATACCTTTTCTCACTCTCTTCTCAATCACCCTCTTCCATAACTTCCTAATGTAACTGAGTAATTTAATGCCTATATAGTTATTATAACTTTGGATGTCTACTTTATTTTTGTAAAGAGGGATTAGGGTACTAAGTCTCCCCTTATCCGACATTTTGACAGACCTTAGGATCACATTAAAAAGGTGGCTAACTATGTAAAGCCCTCCTTTTTTAGACCATTACACACCTTTATTAGTATTTCATTAGGTCCTATTACCTTTACACTCTTTATCTTCCTTAAAGTTTCTCTAATTTTTTCAACGTAGTTAATATATAGTAATTAAAACTACGAAAAAATAGTTACTAGAAATTGAAACATTAATGGTGTGAACATTAAAAGAAGTTTCCCTCAACTTAGATTAGAGAGTCTCGCCTCTCTCTAACTTTGATTTTCCTTCTCAGGTGAAGATCAATCTATCTCCTTCCTTTCACTCTTACCTTTCCTCCCTTCTACTTACACATTCCCTCATTGTCTCTTGCTCATTCTATCAGTTGTAGCTTGGTTCGTCTCCCTCTCGGTAGTGCACTACAAGGTGGTGGTCTAAGGGCAAACCAAGTATTTTACCTTTCCCTCTTTTTTAAGTCACCATTTTTGGTAATAGTTTTCCAAACCTCCCTACAAAACTACTACTTATAGTTTCTTTGGTGAAAGCTTTAGACATAGGATAAAGTTTCTCCTTAACTTTTCCTCCCTCAAAGTTTTTGTCTCCTTTGGAGGCGCCTCAACCCTTTTTCATTTAGGCAGAAGGTAAAGGAGCTTCTTCTTCCAAATCATAAACTCGGAAATATGTGATTGGAGACGCATCTTCTTCCTTCCACTATTGTGCCCACTTCCTCTCCAATGGAGAATTGTTAGTTTCTCCATCTCTGGAAACTTTGAGGAAGGGAGTTGTTACCTATCTTTAACAATGGTTAGTTTTTTCTTGGGAAAACGCTTGGCTTTTCCTTTAATGAAACCATGGGTAATGAAATAATGGAACGGTCAAGGTCTGTTGGATATGTTCCTAAATGAAGACCATATTTTCCTCTTTAAATTCTCTAGCTCCTCAGCTATGCAAGAAATCATCAAAATGGGTCCCTCGCATATCAATAGCTACCCCATATTCCTTCACATATGGAAACCAGACGTTAAGTTGGTGGGGGTCAATAAAAAGCAAGTACCTTTATGGTTGAATTTCCATCAAAATCCCACTTGAATACTAGTGCATTAATGGTATGAGTCTACTTACAAACTACATAAGTAAGCTTATTTTATGGATGAGGTGACATCAATGAGGAACTGTATTGTTATGTGAGAATCTGTATAAACGTGGATGTCATTGGGGAGTTACTAAAGATCATTCCCTTGCTACAATTAGGTGAACGAGACTAACTGATACATAACAGTATGAAGTCTCATCAATGACGCCCCACTTTAGTTACATTGGGGAAGTAATGTCATTTGATAGGAAGAACATTTATTAGAGGCGATTATGAGGAGCTCATAGGTATACCTTTGGAGTCAATGAATATGGATAATCCTATTGGAAATGGTTTAACTCCTACATTGAATAAGGAGGATGGTTATAAGCAAAATAATGCTCATGTTATGGAGGCAATGAATATGGGTAAGCTTGTTGGAAGGAGTTTAACTACTATAACAAATAAGGAGGTTGGTCCAAAACAAATTGAAGCTTAAGTTGAAGCTCTAACAAATAATGACACACTAGATAAGCACAAGGTACCTTTAACAATCTAAAGAGGTTGCCTAAACAACACAAAATCCTAAGTGAATCCCTACACTCCATTAGCTCTCGTAGAAAACTCAAAATTGAACCAATTACCTATAAAGCAATAAGATGGATTTAGCATAATAAAGCAAAGGATATCAGGTTTTAAGGTCAAAAATAAAACTAATAAATCAACTTAACATGTTAATTCTGGCCTAGAATATAAGAGATATGAATAACCTAAAAAGCACCTTCTAATAGTTGATTTTGTTAAATTTGCTAATCCTATGATTTTTGACTTGTTTAGGACTAAATTGGGTACAGTAGCTTGCATAAGATCAAGTTTCTTGAACAAGTTGGAATTGAATACTAATCATTCTCACCTTAAACTAGGAAGGATAATACTAGCTTACTGTCCAAGGCAAGTTAAAGTGTTAAGAATGTAAAACTCTATATAGGGAATTCAACTTAATGCAGAGCTTGGGGAATTTGCAATGTTACAAACATCATACTGGACTTGGTACTGGATTGAGTTCTGGTACAGTACTGTATTAGAACCGGTCAGTACCGAGTACCATTTTAGGTAATTTTTAAAATTTATGAACTAGTCCCTAAAATTTTAATAATTTGCAAAATATTCAATTGCTACATTATACAGTTGTATTGTATACTTTACTAGTTTACTGTTTACATCAACCTTGTTTCCAAGAATCATAATAATCACAATTAATAGGAAATAACAATAATTTTTAAATATTTCACGTATAAATAATAACCACAATTAATATAAAAAAGACAATCATCATCATACAAATATAAAATTAAGCATAGTAAAAAGTATTTAAAATATTACAATAATACAATTTCATCATGGCCGTAAATAATAATTACATTAAAACATCCAATGAAAAGAACAATAAATATCCTTAAACAATTTACAAAAAGAGTTCATAACGAAGAAACAATTAGGTAGAAGTTAAACTTGAAACAAAAACATTTACAATTGCATTACATATATATAATTTAACATAAACACAGATACAAGTAAAATTAAAAGAACAGGAAAAACAAAAACCTGGAACGAAATTCAATTGTCAACGGGAGAATACCCGCTGTAACTACACTGACCCTAGTGATCATTTGGTAAAAAATTCTCATCATTGAGAGGAGCTTCATCATCATTATCATTCAAATTTAATGCATCAAATGACATGTCAATGCTTTCCCATCCAAGATTATCTTCCAAATTTAAATCATTCACGTCAACCAAATTGGGTTCTTTAGATACCTAATCCGCCAAAACATCAATATTATCAATCGCAATTGGATGATTTGAACAACTTGTGCTACTAAGACTCCTAATAAACAATTAAATTTAATTATTAGAAAATTATAAGAAATTATATCAAAATTAATAATGATAATAATGAAAATATCATACCTTTCCCGAAGCTTTAAATTGTAAAGAACAAAATCCAAGTCATTCAACCTCTTATACTCCAATCTGTTCCTTTTCTTTGAGTAGATAAATTCAAATTTATTCAAGTTTCGTTCACAGTCTGTTGCATTCACAAATTGACTTAAAATCTGAATCGCAAACCTTTTTAATTCTAGAACACCATTTTCAAATTGATCCTACTAAAAAATTGCAAGTTACAAAATAACAAAAGTAGTATTATAAACAAAATAAAGTGATAATTAATTTTCAACAAATAAGAAATAGGAAATAACTAATGCTTGGAGAAATTTTTCCTTTTTGTCGAATAACAATCAGAATTTCAAAATCCCTATAAGATAACTTGTAAAGCTCCATTTGTGAGCTTAAAAGATTTTACATCGCGTCAAGTCTAATAATTGTTGTAATTGTTAAAAGCATTCCTCTATTAACTTCAACTTACCTTGTAAGATTCAGTCTAAAATACACACTAGGATTCAAAAATGCCTCAATTGCAAACAAGAAAGTTGTCTTTTCCTTCTCTCATTAATGATTGACAGATATGACGTGTATAAAGAAGACCTATTTTTCATATTGGCCTTGAATGCTTCTGTCGCTCTCTCTATGACATCAAAAATATAACCCATTGTTGGCTTCTCTTCATTATCAGCCAAACGAAGCACTCTCACCAAAGGCTCACAAACTCGGATAACAAATTGACATTGCGACCAAACTTTTCTATCTTGCAATATAATATTACAAACCTCTACTCTAGCATTAGACCTAGCACACTGAGATGCAATCCACTTATCACTTATAAACATTTGCCTTAACTCCTTCTTCATCGAAATAAAAGACTAAAGTGATAACAAATTTGTTGTAAATCTTGTCACAGCAGGGCGATATAAGTTCCTACCATTGGTAAATTCCCTTCTCATCAAATTCAAAATCCATGCACGATTATAAATGAATTTTGTAACCTTTTTAGCCTTCTGCATAGTCTCATCAATAAACAGGAAAATATCTAGGATCCCTTATATTCTCCAGCATTAAGTCAATGTAATGTGCAACACAAAGGGTCCAAAAAATGAATTATAAGTATTTTGCAACCTTTTTCCTGCAGCTTTATAAGTGAAATCATTGTCAGTAATAAACTGAATAATGTTATGCGGCCCTACTTCATTCACAACTTCATCAAATATCCCAAACAGAGTCTCAGTATTTCTAATAAGGCCAGATGCATCAATAGATTTCAAAAACATAGAGCCATTTGAAGAATAAACCAAAA
>JAOQMP010000005.1:10122089-10133160 GCA_027563575.1 Erythroxylum pedicellare | reverse complement strand
CTGGTTCAACCACAATTAGCTTTTGTCCAACAAAGAGTACTAAATAGAAGTTTTCCCTCTTGTAGAAATTGTAGATACTATTATATCTTTTTTATAGAAAGATGATTAAATCTTGATTCCATTTTAGCACAGACATGAGAAGATAAAATAATTATGTGTCGACATTATTGAGGTGCTAGATTCATACCTTCCCCAGTAATCCCATCGAGGCTGATAGGTTTCATGAATGGGAGCGTTTCCGAACGAGCATGTGTAACAATCAGCCCCAGTTCCATTAGTAAGATACAGATTAGCATAAGCAACATCCCCAACCAATAGTATAAGATCAGGATGGTTGTTGATCAAGTGATCAACGGTTGAAGTTGTATTATATGTAAGACCTAAGTCTCCTACTATTGCTATTCTGTTGGGGTAACTCCTGGGGCCTGAAGCTGGCATTGTCTTGAAAGAATATGTGCCACTCATTGCTGTGGAAGGATCACCACATTGATAATAATATAGTGAGTTAGGCTTCAAACCTGCAGAAAGACCAAAAGAAATATTAAGTTGAAGCCCAGGTACAGAAGCAGGAAAAAGTTGAAACACGTTGCCAGATACAGAAGCACAATTTAGTACAAATTTAAACAAGCCGCTAACCAAAAATTTGAACAATGCTTATGAAATTTAATTCCAATAGCTCATAAATAGTTTAGATTAAAAGCAGCAAAACTATAAGGCACTTCACAGCAACCATAGACTAATAGTTGATAGAAGTTACAGCGGTATCCAAAAAGATCATACCAATGTTGGAAATGTTAAAAAGAAAAGAAAAACAACCGAATGTGTTTCTTTCTTTAAGCTGTCATACAAGGCCATCATTCAACTATGTCTTCATTATATTCCAGTGAACTTTGTAAGTATGAAGCATATTTGAGCCTCTGTCGCAAAGTTGACAACAATTTTAACTTGCTACTTGAATTAATGTGTCCAGTTCAAGAATGATGTGAATCTGAAGTAAAGAACAATCCAACTGTTCACAAAGAGACCAGTAGTGCAACAGTGTGTTTGAGAGTTCCTAGCTGTTATAAAGCCAAATCCTTTCGCATCATTTGTGCCCCAAAAGTAAGGTGATGGAAGGTTTGAAGTCAAAGAAATCCATATGAGCAAAGATGATTCATATAATAAAGAAAGGCACAGCAATGAGGTTTCTGGCAAACATACCTTTGAGGCGAACATGGTGTATAATACCAGACGTATAGTTTTGAAGGCCTTCAAAGGGATAAAGCTGACTATAAACAAGAGACTGGCCATGAACTTGGCGAGTTAATGAAAATCTCATCCTTCCGTAATGTACAACGCTTGCAACACTTCCAGGATTTAGGGGCTTTATGTTGTCGCCAATTTGATAATCCCCTGCAGATTCAAGTACGCCAATGTCAGTTTGCAGGCTAATAAAGCAGGGATGTTAGCATCTCTGGTTGGCAGGAACTATAAAATACCCGGAGTCCAGATTTATTTCCAGAACACAGAACAGCTTAACGAATCAAACTATTATATTTCAGGTATATAACAGTAACTCTTTGAAACCAATTTTTAAAGTTTGACAGTAAACCTTTTAAACCACTCGCGTACCGATCTATAGAGATACTTTTAAGCATAGAAGTTAATTATCTGATTTGGAAACTTTGACAACAGATAGGATACAAATTTGTTCCACTAGAACCCACCTCTTCAAAATTGACAATAAACAGTTAAAACTTGGAGCCCAAAAATCTAAATTGCCAAGATTCATACATCTTGTTAGATAGTCTCTTCAAAACATAACCTCCCAATCTTCTCCTATTCTTCTGTTTATAACATTAACTTAGCTTCTAATCAGAACTTGCAACCAATGGATAAAAAATCATGGGAAGAAGCTAAAAAGAAGGTGAAGCTATTGACAAATGATGAGTGAGGCATAGAAACCTGTGATCCAAGAAATCCAAACGGAGTCATGAGTAGTAGAGAGAGACACTGAAATTTGTTCGGGCTCGAATCCTTTGACTTTCCTTTGAACTCGAGGATCTGTGTCTGGCAAGTCCACAGCATACCCTCGAAAGGTATTGTCAAGAGGAACTGTCACAGGCTTAAATGGTCCCTCAAGAGTTGTTGGTATACCCGCATGAACGTGAATTTTCAAACAGATTAAAGCAACAATTAGTAATGCAATAACAGATTTTGAGAACCAACCCATCTGTGCATAGAATGAGGGAGATAATCTGGCAATGATTTCACGGCAATTTACAAATTTTTAGAGGAGAAGGTGGCAAAGAATAGAGTTATGGAAGGAAAAAATGAAATGGAAGGAAAAAATGAAGGATCAGGAGATTGTATATGTAGAAATAAGCAAGCGCACGACTCACGAGATATTCTATTCAGACAGAGGATGATTATGTTGAAAATGGAGACAGTTTTGGAAGAGCTGGTTGATAGACAGGAAGGTCTCTTGAACATGAACTCTTGGTTGCATGCTTCTCGTTTCCGGTCTAAACTTTTAAACTGAGGTTGTTTGTGTCTGTTAGATCTCAAAGTACACTTCTGCATAAAGCTATAGCACAAGTTTCAGAACTTTTCCATATTAGTTGCCAAGTCCAACTGTCCAAGGGAGCAAAAGACGGAAAATAAGACTTTGCGAAAGACGGAAAATAAGACCTTGAGGTACTACTTCGATTGATACCTTGAAGTATGTTCATATTTATGCGGATGATATAAGCTCATCCACACAATCACTAAGAAAGTGTGAAAGAAAGGGCATAAAGTGTGGACTAAAGGAACTTGGTTCTGAAGAAGCGATGGCTCAGAGGATATGAAGGTGACGTGACGTTAAAGGAATGAGGAGTTGTCTGTACTGTAACTAGCAGTTAGTTAGTTAGTAGTTCTTTCTATTAGTGACAATTATTGTGTATAAAGATGTGATTGAGAACGTAAGAAATACATACATGCAATCAAAAGCATTCTGATTACACAGTATCCATATATCTCTCTAAAACCTTCTTCCGTTAAGTTTTCTTTAATCTTTTTCTTGCAAAATAACTCATCAGTTCCCAACTGGAACTGATCAACTAAATCTTATGTGCGATAGATAACAACTACAATTGGTATCAAAGCTTTTCTTTCTTAAGGGACCTATGCGTGTGTGAATGTGTGAGTGAGCTTTCTTGAAGATCTGACGTTGGTTATTATCCTTGGAGTGCTATGATTTAGACAAGTTCATCAGAGATAGCTAAGAACTTATCTCAAGGCCTGCAGTGTTTAATGGTGAAGGATATGCAGTTTGGGCAATCAAAATAGAAGTGTACATGCAAGGACAGGATCTTTGGGAACCTGTTGAAGATGATTACACGGTTGAGGTGCCTGTGGAGGATACGACAATACCTCAGTTGAGGTGGTTAAGGGAGAGATCACCAAGAAAGCTCAAGCTAGATCATGCTTGTATCAGGCGTTAGCTCCCACCGCCTTTACAAGAATTATGAAGATGGATTCAGCAAAGAAAATTTGGGATTTCTTGAAGGAAGAATACTAGGGAGATGAAAGAGTTAAGTACATGAAAGTGCTCAACTTTATGAGAGAGTTTGACAGACTATAGATGAAAGATGGTGAGTCTGTCAAAGTTTATACGGAAAAGTTGTGCCATCTAGCTTATCAGATCAGACTTCTCGATGTTGAATTTAAAGATGAAAGAATTGTCCAGAAGTTGCTGATCTCAGTTCCAGAGAAGTATGAAGCAAATATTGCTTCTTTGGAAAATTCGAAGGATATGTTCAGTATTAAGCTAGCCGAAGTTGTAAGTGCTCTGCAAGCACAGGAGTAGAGACATTTGATAAGGAAGGGTGATACTTCAGAGGGTTCTTATAAGGCATCCATAAAGAATGTTGATTAAGAGAAGTTCAAGAAGAAGTGGTTGAAGGGAGGTTCCAAGGCACAAAAGAATCAGAATCAATAAAAGGGGCAATCCAAGGTGCAGAGTGGTGATAAAAATGTGAAGTATAATCCTTGCCCTCATTGTGGTAAGTCAAATCATTTAGCTTACAGATTTTGGAAGAGACCTAATGTAATTTATAGAAAATGTAATCAGAAAGGTCATATAGAGGCAATTTGTAAGCATCAGTCTGGACACTCTACTGCTGACACTCAAGTCATCGAAGAAGAGGAACAACTTTTTATTGTTACCTGTGATCTGGTAGAGTCACCCTCGACAGAGTGAATCATAGACATTGGTTGTACAAGTCGCATGTCTTCTAATCTTGGTATGTTTACGCAGCTGAATAGATCCTTTCATGCAATGTCAAGCTTGGAGATGGTCAGTGTATTTCAGTGGAAGGGAAAGGAATAGTTGAGATTTGTACCAAAGGAGGTCTTAACACTATTATAAATGTTCTTTTTGTGCCTAAGATTCACCATAATCTCCTTAGTGTGGTATAACTTATTAAAAAGGGGTTCAATGTGTTCTTTGAAAATGATGAGTGCAAAATTGTTGATCCAACTGGAAAGGAGATTGTCAGAGTGAAAGTGAAAAGTAAATGCTTTTCTCTGAGAATGGAAGAACTTCAATAGATTGCCTTAGTTAGTAATGCTCAGGTGATAGATTTTTGGCATAAAAGATTGGGACATTTTCATATGAGAGGTCTTGAAGAAATGGCAAGAAAGAAGATGGCTAATGACCTTCCTGTAGAGCTAAGTGATGGATCTCAATGTACAACATGCTTTAAAGGGAAGCAAGCTCGACTCCCATTTCCTAAATCATCATGGAGAGCTAGTGAAACACTGCAATTGGTCTACATGGATCTGTGTGGACCAATGCTTGAAGAATCCTTGAGTGGCAGTAGGTATTTTCTGTTAATGATTGATGATTATTCTAGATACTCTTGGGTTTATTGTTTTAAAAGCAAAGGAGAAGTAGCTGACATCTTCAAGGACTTTAAGAATCTGGTAGAAAATTAGTGCAACAGGAAAATCAATTTAGTATGAACTGACAATGGGGGAGAATTTACTTAAGAAAAATTTGAGTTGTTGTGCAGAAAAGCAGGGATCAAGCATCATTTGACAACATCTTACACCCCTCAACAAAATAGGGTGGTGGAGAGAAGAAATAAAACAATCATGGCGATGGTGAGATGCATGCTAGAGGAGAAGGGACTTCCCAAAAGGATTTGGGCTGAAGTTGCACGCACAGCTTGTTTCCTACTAAATAGGCTATATACCACAGCACTTGATGGGAAGACACCATGTGAGATGTGGTGTGGTGTGAAGCCTAAGCTATAGAATCTCAAGATCTTTGGAAGCCTATGTTATTCCTATGTACCACAAGTCAGAAGAAGCAAACTAGACTGCAAAAGTGAATCTGCTATCTTTGTGGGATATTCAAAAGTTACAAAAGGATTTAGACTCTATTTTCCTTATCTGAATAAAGTCAAGGTGAGTAGGGATGTCCATTTTCTTGAAGATAAACAATGGAATTGGCTTAGGACAGAACAAGAGCCAATTGCAGAAGATAGTGAGCAATATGTCAAATACTATACAGGTATGAATTTTTCTGATTCCTCTATGATTGATGATGAAATTTCTGAAGATGAAAATGATGTTGAAAACCAAGAAGAAGATATTAACTATGTTTCTGTGAGAGGAGCAAGAAGCTTGGAAAACATTTATAAGAGAAGCAATGCGGCAATATATGAACCCTCTCATGTGCAAAATTCTTTGAATGATGAGAAGTGGAAATGTGCAATGGAGGAGGAGTTAGACATGATCCATAAAAACAAGACCTGGACATTTGTTAACAGACTAACCAAAAGGAAAGTAATTGGTCTTAGGTGGGTGTGCAAACTCAAAATGAATCCAGATGGCTTTATTAGTAGATATAAAGCACATCTAGTGGTGAAGGGATATGCATAAATTGAAGGAGTAGTCTTCAGTGAGACTTTTGCACCTGTGGCAAGATTAGAGACAATAAGACTAATCTTAGCTATAGCTGCAGAAAAGGAATGGGAGGTGCATCAAATGGACGTTAAATTCGCGTTCTTGAATGGAGAGCTACATAAGGAGATTTTTATGGACCAACCAAAAGGCTTCATCATCAAGGGGCAAGAATGAAAAGTATATAAGTTGAACAAAGCCTTATATGGGTTGAAGCAAGCACTAAGGTGCTGGTACTCGAAAGATGGATAGCTTTCTATTACAAATCAATTTTCAGAGGAGCAGTAGTGAACCCACACTTTATGTTAGAGTTGAAGGAGTCCATGTATCTGTAGTTTTTGTTTATATAGACAACTTGCTCTTAATTGGAAGGTCAAGTGTTCAAATCAGCAATTTGAAGCTTCAGTTCAAGAGTACATTCGAAATGACTGACCTTGGCTTGATGAAGTATTTTCTGGGTATGGAGATGAATCAAAGGAAAGGATAGATCTTTATGAGCCAAAAGAAGAACATATGTGTCATGCTCAAGAGATTTCAAATGGATCAATGCAAAACAATGTCAACTCCTATGTGTCCAAAACAGAGTTTGTGGCAGAATGTTGAGCACGAAGAGATTGATAGCAGGAGGTATAGAAGTATGATTAGATGCCTTATGTACATCATTGCTACTAGACCTGATGTGCAATTTGCTATGAGTGTACTTTCTAGATTCATGAGCAATCCAGTGACGTTACATCTAATTACTGTTAAAAGAGTCTTGAGATATCTCAAAGGTACCCTGGATTACGGGTTTTTTATAAGAAGACTAGAACATGCAATCTGAAATGCTATGTGGATAGTGATTGGGGAGGTTCTTCGGAGCACATGGAGAGCACTACAGGATTTTATTTCACTCTCGGATCAGCTTGTTTTTCATGGAGTTCCAAGAAGAAAGAAGTGGTGGTGTTGTCAACTGCTAAAGCTAAGCTAGTTATAGCTACTTCAGCAATAAAACAAGCGATCTGGGTTAGGAAGCTACTTTTGGACTTGTAAATGATTGTGCAGAATCCTACTCTGATGTATGTTGATAATCAAGCAGCCATTGGCATCTCAATGAATCCGGTTTTTCATGGAAGGACTAAGCACTTTAAGCTTAGATACTATTATTTGAGAGATGTGCAGTAAAATGGTGAAGTGAAGCTGGTGTTTGTAAGGATAGAAGAGCAGATGGCTGATCTATTTACAAAGGCATTTCATGTTTCAAGGTTTGAATGCCTTAGAGGGTTAGTTGGAGTAGAGTCGAATACTCTAAGACAAAGAGGAGAATGAAGCAGTGATGGCTCAGAGGATATGAAGGTGACGTGACATTGAAGGAATGATAAGCTGTCTATATTGTAACTAGCAGTTAGTTAGTTAGTTAGTAGTTCTTTCTGTTAGTGACATTTATTGCATATAAAGATGTAATTGAGAACGTAAGAAATACACATATGCAATCAAAAGCATTCTGATTACATAGTATCCATATATCTCTCTAAAACCTTCTTCTGTTAAGTTTTCTTTAATCTTTTTCTTGCAAAATAACTCATCAGTTCCCCACTGGAACTTATCAAATAAATCTTATGTGTGATAGATAACAACTACAAGTTCTATTCCAATCGACAATAATTTTGCACACTGTCTAGGAATTCACATCAAGACATTAATTGCTCGAGTAACAACAAGAACAAAGAAAGGAGTCATGTGATTTGATTTGTTGTGTATTATTTGTATTAGACGATCTCCATTCTTATTAAACGTAAGTTGGATAATTTCTATAAAACTCATATAATCATTATTTTGAAGACGTACATAGAACGAATTTTGGATGTGTAAATACTTATAAACATTAGTCAAGTATTAGTGCCTTAATCTAAATCCCATAACTTGCATTTGAATATGTTGAAGAATTCTTATAAAATTTAAACTAAAGACGTGAACGCTTAAAAATGTCTTGTAAAGCCTGATCAGATTGTCAAACTGTCTAATAGAACATTACCTACCGACTGCATCTAAATATAAAGAAGGCATTTAAATGTTTTTTTCTTTTGAATTAGTAAAAATATTTATTTTTAATGTTGAAAAGGAAATAAAAGTGACTATTGGACTAAAACAATTTGGGGGCAGAAAAGTCAAATGACTACTCTCTCCCTACAAAATGACAACTAGTCCAAAGTTCCTTGAAATAAGCCCTGAAGTGTTCTGTTCCAACCCTATTTCTACCCCACGTGTTTTGATTTAAAAGGTAATTTATCTCCATAGTGGTTTTTTTTGTTTTTTTCCCCTTATTTGAAGGGTTTAGGTCCTCTATTCCACTTTTTTTGTTCCAACCTTGTTTCCACCCCTAATACAACATTGTTTTATGTTAAAGTAGAACAGAGGATCTAAACCCTTCAAATAAAGGCAAAAAAACAAAAAAAAAGCTATGAACATAAATAACTTTCATGGATTTAAAACTCGTGATTTTGTGAATTTTTCTTTGAACTAGAGAGTAAAATTTCCTCTATAACTAAGACCTCATGGTTTTGGAATTTGCTAAAAATAAAATGCTATAATTTGAAAAGTTAAACTTCTTTAATCATATTGATACTAATCGAGTAATCCAGGGAACATGCCTTTTAAACACATGTTTTTCTCAAATATATATCATTCCATATACAAAGGAATATGCATTATCCATACGGTTTAACCTATAACTTAAACCCTTTATTACATGTTTAAGAGATCGCCCTTACTATTACATGATCATTTTCTTCATATCACTATAAGAAATCAAAGAATTACTGACAGAAATAACTGTCGCTAAATCCAATTATTCCGTCGGTAATAATATTTACCGACGGAATTAAACGAAAGATAAAAGCATCCTTAATACGGGCATAGCTAACTATATCAACGGAAATGTCATATGCTTTCTATCGGTAAAATATACCGATGAAATTAAGGAAACCGTTAGTATATCGGCGTAAATATACCGACGGATTAACATAAATGGTTGGTAAATAAAACGAACAATTTACCGATGGTATACAATGTTCCATCGTTAATATGAAAATACTTTTCCAATGGTATCATTATTCCATCGGTAATATTGAAACATATTTTTCAACCGTTTTCTCTAATCCGTCAGTAATTTAAAGTTAGAATTTAAAAAAAATCCTGACATTAAATTTTATTTGATGATCTTATAAAAATGCATAATTTCAATTGTTGTAAATTATCTGTGCATATTAAATTTATTTGTTTATATGTTTAATTAGTTCAAACAGAAGTTTATTGGTGATATAAAGTTTAAAATTTGACAATTGATAATAAAAACATTAAAATGTACGTAACATATCTTTATTTTTGAAAGCAAATGACTACAAAAATCCTAATGTCCTGGTGATGGAGGGTACACAGAGATGCTACCCCTCCTTTTCAGCTGCTCCACCTCCTGTCTCAGTTAAGCCATCTGCTCCATTTGCTCTTGCATGTGACCCATCTGGTCTATCTTCTCTTGCATGTGAGTCATCCTTTCCATCAATGCATCCACTGTCGCCCAAAGCTCAATGACTTCCGACGATTGTGCTTGTCTGGTAGACGTTGCTATATTAGATATGAAGGATTGCAAATAACAAGTATTTGCAAATGACCCTAGCCCGAATAACCGTCCACGATGGTCCTTACCACTGACAACATGAAAACACGTCTAAGTCTCATCAACAGGTTGTTCCTCTTGAGACTACCACTGAATGGTTTGTTGTATTTAGTCCTATTAGAAACCAAAGTTTACATTAGTAAGGGATTATTCATAATCGTAAAACTAAATGATTATAAAAGAAATAATAATAAGGCATTAAGTTCACATACATTCCGTTCTCTACATCGGCTGTTGACGAATGTCACACTATCATTCTTCTTGGTGTGAGTATGCAAAAACAGCTGAGTAGGTGTAGGAGGAAGACCCAAAGACTTTTCCCATATATTTAACATAAATGTTTAGATGTGAAATATTTAATAAAAATTTTGGCAGAGTTTCTCCTAATTTTATGATATGCCCCCCTGTTGAACAAATAAAAAAACTCATCACAGCCATAAATGGAACCAGGCATTTATACCATTACCATTATCAATAATACAATAAAGTAAAACATGTACAAAATAAGTGTGAAGTTTAGATACTTATAAGTCTCTGTGTATGCTTGTGGTGGGTTATTGATCCTCCCGTATATACGTGAAGACTCTCTCCCCCCAGGCCTCCATGTCTGTTAGTGAAGTTACGCCCTAAGATTGTCATTACCGCAGGGCTTCTCCAATACTCATGCCATCGAGTCCATATTTGCTCCGAAATATAACGTGATCATACATCAACCTTTCATATCACACCAATAAAGTCATGATAACGTGTACGAGCTCGCCTCTCCCATAGTCTATATATGCTGGCGTCGATACTAAAATCTTAAAAAATTTCTTTCTAAAATAATAAGAATTTTTTTAAGTAATATCATGTAATAATATTTATGTAATTAGTGTATATAAAGAAATATAAAATAAAACTAAATGTTTATTGTACCTCAAACTCCTGAAAGTAAAATTCCTTTGTTGCCTGAGAGATATTCTTCCATATATAACCCTCATGATCAATCCATTCTTTAAATTTAGAGGTTATATTTCTGGAACACGGTCCAGACGGAAGCAACCTAATATAAGAAGTAATTTGATAAAATGAAAAAACTGATAAATCTATAACTTAATTAAAAACAAATAGTCATTAATATGATTTCATTTACAGGGTGCCATCAATTGCTATGTACTTTCTTCCATCTAGTCCTTCAACTCCAGGCCTGTGGACATCTCCGCCATCCGATAAAGCGATATTGGATGATATGTGAGTTGGAGGATGGGGATACGGATGGTGTAGCATGTCCTATAGTAGGTGATGCCTCATCTGCAGTTGCATGTCCGGGAGGGGGAGGAGGTGAGTTAGTGGGAGCTGCAGAATGTGACGATCCACCTACATAGTAAGTGTCGTCGATCATGCCTCTAAACCTGGGCTGCATAACCTCACATTGTCTCTTTGGTCCCATACTTTTACCTGAAAATCATTGTTTATCAAATTTTCTACTTATATAATAATTTGAAT
>JAOQMP010000005.1:10110567-10121326 GCA_027563575.1 Erythroxylum pedicellare | reverse complement strand
AAGGACCAAGATTATAGACTGGGTTAACATAACCCGGCCCGCTAAAGATAACATTCTAGATTTCCATCCTGTCAGTTTCTTATGGGCTTTGTCCAGTATGTATTGATAAATATGCTAGGAAGTTCGCTCATGGATTAGTGGAATTCCTAGATATTTATCAAGATTGTTTGTACTGTGAACATTCAACGCTTAGTTAAGTCGCTGCGCTGTATCACGAATAACATTCTTGGAAAAAAAACCCCGAGATTTATCTTTGTTATTGTGCTGATCCGAAGCTTTACAAAAAATGCCTAACATTTGAGAAATCACTTATGTTTGAGTATCTATAGCTTCAGCAAAAAGAATTAGGTCATCGGTAAAGAATAAATGAGAAGCTGGAGGTCCCATAGGGCTTAACTTGATTGATTTCCACTATCCTTTTCCCACCTCCAAGTTAATAAGATGTCCTAGTCTTTCCATACAAAGCACAAAAAGGTAGGGGGATAAAGGATCACCTTGTCGAATACCTCTGTAGGGTTGAAAGGGATCTAATAAGGTACCTTGCCAGGCGACTTGCATAGTCACTGTCGTGACACACTTCATGATGATCTAAATGAGGTTGGGCGGGATCCCAATATTTGTTAATGTGTCTTGAATGAAATCTCATCGAAGCCGGTCATAGGCTTTTTCTAGGTCTACTTTCAGAGCCAAATAGTTGGTCTTGCCTTGCTTTTTCCTCATCATGTGTATTACCTCTTGGGCGATAATAATGTTATCAGTGATTTCACGTCCAGGAATAAAGTTGTATTGGTTCTCCGCCCCCAGGTAATCAAGGTGTCCTTTCAACCCATTTACAATAATTTTGGCTATGACTTTATAGAGCACCGTACAGAGGCTAATGAGCCTGAACTGGGAAATATGAGAAGGAGTGGGAGTTTTAGGGATCAAAACTAAAATGGTTTGATTCAAGTCCTCTTCCCAATGTTCCAGTCGGACAATAGCTTGGATAAAGTCCACCACAGATTGGCCTACTTTATCCCACTGAGTTTGAAAGAATAAAGCATTGAACCCATCCACTCCAGGGGCTTTATTAGGGTTCATAGAAAAGTCAGCACTCCTAATTTCTGTTTCATGGACGGGGGCAGCTAGCTTAGGAACCCTGGCCTCTGAAAGTTGAGGGAAAGAACATGAGAATAACAGCTGTTGACTGGTCGCACCTTCGGGGGTGTACAGCTGAACATAAAAGTTCCTTGGTAAGTGTCTCAGCTGCTCCTAGTCAGAAATCAAAGATCCCGTGTCGTCAGAAAGACAAGCTATCTTTAATTTCTTCCTTTTAGCATAGTATGGTAAAATTTGGTATTCTGATCACCCTTCGAGATCCATTCGCATTTGACTTGTTGGTGCCAGAAAATCTACTCCTCACTCAGCACCTGGAAGAGCTCGGTGCTCAGTTGTTCCTCTAAATCTAATCGCGAATCTGAATTGTTTGTTTGCATTGCTCTCTGAAGACCCTCCAAACGGGCAAGAAGACGTTTTTTGCGATGGAAGATGTTTCCAAAAACATCTTTATTCCACTGTGTAAGATGATTAGAAAAGATGGCTACCTCGACAAATCTTGCATGGGCTAGCTACGCATTTTGAAAACGAAAAGCGGGGGAAGGCCCAACTCTCAGAGAGGGGCTGTTGATTTGAATCAACAAGAGACGGTGGTTCGACCCTAGAAAGGGAAGATGTTGAATAACCGTTTGGGGGAATTTACAAATCCAAGAAGTTGATCCAAACACTTTGTCCAAACATGCTTGGGTTGTGCCTCTCCTTTACGTAAATTTAGAACCTACGAAACCCAAATTGTGAAGACCACTTGCATTCACCTAATTCTTAAAAAGTTGATTAACTACTCTTCCTGTCGTTGCACCACCCCTTCTGTCTGACACCTCCAATTTAGCATTAAAATCTCCTCCCACTAACCATGGCTTGGAATTAGACAGACCTAGCCAATTTAAAATCACCTATAAGATTTTTTGGGAGGCAAATTGAGGACTAGCATAAATTGGCATGAAGATAAAAAATCCACCCGCATACTTTACTTTGGTATGAAGGAATTGTCAGTGTGCGATGACCACTGACACCTTAATGTCGTGTTTCCAAAGCATCCAAATTCTTCCAGAAAAACCTTATGCTTCAATCCTGAAGGAAAAATCAAATCCCAGATTTTGGATCACTTTTGTCGCCCTAGCTACACTCATTCGCAGTTCTAGCAAAACTAATATACCTGGCTTATAGATGCACGTATAATTACAAATAATTGCCTGCAAGCGAGTTCCCCCCACACCTTGACAATTCCATATAAGAATCGACATCATGGGTTATGGACTTGATCAGGCCTCCTTACCGCGGTGGGTAAGGCCGTATTCTCTGGGATAATGCCCGTATTACCACTATCTAGGATGTCCATCCCTTGTACTTCATTAATTTTCGGGGTCAAATCATCTCGTAATTTGTTGGGAAGGTCAGTGAGGGGAATTATATCCACTACCATCCTGTCCCGTGGGGGCCCCTCTACATTCTCGGTACCTTTCTTCATGAGATGATTGACCTCTGCTGCTATTCCAGTGCCCTCTACGGCTTGGCGATCACAGATCATCTCGATGTGAGGATTAATATTTATTGCAAGATGTTGTTCCTTTTCCATGGGGGCTAAATGTATTTCTATTATAACCGCGGAATCCGCCTCTTGTGGGCCACCTGTCATAGTCCTGTTATTTTGTATAGGCCAAGAACTAAGTTTGGCCTTACCTTTGGATCCAGCCCGTGAGCTTCGCTTGGGTCCAGTAGAGGTCGACGCAGACTGTGTTCTAGTTCCAATTAATTTTGTAAAATTAAAATGCAAGCCCAAACCTATTGTATCACGGTGTACTGGAGACTCCAACTTTTCAGTAATATCAGCATCCATCAGCGCCAGGTTTGTCAGGGGAGAGTATCTAGAGCCTCCCATCTGATTTTTCCCCTTGGATCTGCTCAAAGGACACTAATCTTGACGTCTCACTGGTGGTCTGCTCGTTTTGCATTAGACTTCCTTCCACTGTTCATAGTCATTGAAGGAGTCGACTGTGGGCCTTGGCGAAGCTGCGACTCTTGATCCTTGGATCACTGTAGCATCATCTTCTCTTCCAGCAAGTAAGTTTGCAGGTATCGGTGGTTGTTGGGGATGCTTCAAGCACTTACAGGGATCGTGTTCGACCATGCCACAACTGAAGCAGATGTTGGGGAGACCTTTATAGGCAACCAAGATCGCCTCCCCATCCAACTACACCGAATGCCTTAGCGGGACGCTGAGATCAATGTCCACAGCTACGCGAGCAAAACGTCCCCTCTGAGCTAGCATTATGGTTTCGTCGATCATTAGAGTTTTTCCTACGATATTTCCTAGACCGTTTAATATCAGCAGGTGGTAGCGTGCTATGGAGAGCTCCGAAAATTTGATCCAGATCACCGCACGGGAGACCTTGCTTTAGGATGGACGAAATTCAGGCCTCCATTGCTGGATGAAAAAGGCGTGACTGAAGATACTCCAAGGGTCGTTCGTCAGGGCATGCATGAAGTCTCCTTCCTCCACAAACTTAACCAGAAAATAGTCGAAGTCTAGGTCAACTATCTTTAGTGGACCTTTTAGGTTCCCCAGGGATTTTAAACGAGTGCAGAGGATTTGATATCCTATACTACGACCAATTAACTTCACAACCACGGTTTTGGTCCATTGCTGATCCAGTTTGTCCTGGAAAGAAGATGATAAGAAAACACCGCCCCTGCATCTTCCGACAGTTGGGTGATATCACCCTCTTCTACCTCGATTAAATCTGCTTCTGGTCATGGGTGGGTTTCCTCGGCGATGTCCTTCGACGATGACCCTGAAACCACTACACTGTACGATGGCTTGGGTCTGGGGGGAGACTCCTCATCACGTTTTCTGGTGCGAACCTTCTTGGATAAGTGCCCCTCCGGCACGAGAGCGGCCATAGTGAGCTCCGCTCTGCTGGGGAGATTGAAAACAATGTTTTGTAGTAAACTTTAAAGAGAGGCGAGAGGACATGCACAGAGAGAGAGAGTGTAACTTTGGCTTTTTATATTAGGAAATGTGAAAGACTTCGATATTGCTTGATACGACAAAAAAGATTTCAACACCCACTCCCCATTGATTTGATGTCGAGCAGGTTTACCTTATGATGCCAACAAGTTAGTCTTCTTTATCAAATCAACTTTCTCATAGAGAAAGTGAAGCTATTAAAGTAGTCTATGAGATAGCACACTGTTTATCTGGAACTTGTGCACTACTGCCCTGTTGTCGAGGACACAGGGGATGACACATTGTTATGGGAACCAACCCACCATAGGGGGTTCACAGTGGCATCTGCATATGATCTAATTGAGGGACGCTCTATGGTATCTTGCAACAAGCTGTGGGAAGTTATTTGAAAATGGGCTGGCCCGTAGTGGATTAGATTGTTCCTTTAGCTAATTGTCAAACATAAACTCCTGACAAACTAACAGCGAGTGGCCAGGCATATTGCCATGGATAATAGTTGGCACTGCTGTAGGCATGAAGAGACAACGATTTATGTGGTGAGGGACTATCCGAGAGTGATAGCTATCTGGAGCTAGTTTTTTCGTGAGGTGGTTGATATGAGCTTTTTCCAACAAGCTGAGGAGACGTGGTTGAAGTCTAACCTCACGAAGCAAGCTCAGGTGCAACAGACAGCGCGGGCCACTATATTTGGAGTTGTATACTGGTTCCTATGGAAATGGAGGAACAGTAGTCTGTTTGTGCCTGGGTTTGTATGGCTGGAAGAGGGTACTCGACTCATTCTAGACTACAATGACTGGATCGTTAGAGCTCGAACGATGGGAACTTGTGTGTTTCCAGCACAGAGCATACCAGTGGGCACCCTAGTGGGCTAGACTAATCCTCCGGAGGGTTGGGTTAAAGTCAATTCTGACGGCGCAATAAACACGGTTCCACAAAGGTATCTACTGGAGGGTTAATTCGAGATTGTCAAGGGAACTGGTATGGGGGGTTTCAGCAAAACCTAGGAAGGGGTTCGCCCTTAACTGCGGAACTTTGGGGTGTGTTCTCAGGTCTTTCGCTGGCTTAGAAGCTGGGGTATCGTAGGGTTGTGGCCGAAGGGGACTCCCTCGAGGTCAGTAATATTCTCTCTGAACCTTACATTGTGCTAACTAGGGATACTTTTTTGGTGACAGGTATCCAGGAGCTGTTACGCCGGACTTGGGAAGTTCATCTCCAATATGTCTTCCGGGAAGGCAACCAGTGCGCTGACAGTTTGGCAAACCTCGCAGGCATACTACGTTCAGACCTTCATATCCTACAGGAGCCTCCATTAGGCGTCCAGGAGCTTCTTCACAGAGATGCACAGGGAGTCTTGTTTTCCAAAGCGTTGAGTTAATTTAGTAGTTTCCCCTTGTAAACCAAAAAAACAAAACAACTAAATAACAATCACTAGCTAACATATGTCCACGAAGAAGCATTTTCATTTGTTTTTTCCAATAAAAGAGGACGGTGCGGATTCATTCAAGTTACAACTTACAAGAAAGATATCAGCGGCATTCTTGTGATTAGATAAGATCGCTTGTTTTAATATTGTACCTGGGGAAGATTACTGGAAATTCCAACCCAACATATGCAAGTTCAGTCCAGGGAAGGGGCTATCTCGTATCAGAACTAACTCCAGCCCCAGCATTAATCTCGAACAGCACACACACATTTATACAAAACTTTCATTGAACTTTAATTTAATGAAGTACACATGAAAACATATGATAGCTTTCTTCTTCAATGTTTTAAGCTCCGGATATCCCTGCCTTACGTTTGCCAATTTGTATTGTACAGTACGTTGTATTTGGTTGCGTTCATGGCAGCCAGAGCCAGCTCGATCTGATTGAATTAAGTAAACTTGGTTAAAAGCAACAAGAACAATTGGACAAAAGCAAGTCATAAATCAACATAATGAAAATGTCCATTATAATGTAATTGGCTACACATATATATATACTGAGAAAGGGATCGACAGAACGTAAAGATATAGTTATAGTTGGTCGTTTTTTCTTCTAACGAAGTCCTGCATCGACTTATAATATAACCAAGGTATGTACCTCCGTAACTGTTCTTCTTTCTTCTTAATTTGTACAGTTGAGATGTGGGTTTCCTCTTTATCCAGGAACTACTTATGTTCTTCTTCTTCATGATCACTTAGAGCCACCAAAAGTCGAATGTACGGTTAGTGCACTAACTGACGGTCTTTTGAAATGCGTAGATATTCCAATACCTATAGCATCATAACAGCCATTAGTCTACTCTGGTGCCTTACAATTATCGACGAAATTAAAGAAGCCAGAGAAGAAAATAGGTGAGGTACTTACACTGTTAATCCATTGGCAAGTAATTATATATTCCATTTCTTTGATCTATTTATGTCGAGTGCATGCACGCATATATTTCTGGTTTCAAAATTAAATATTTCCATGGTTTGTTGCTGCTAATTCATAGATCAGTGTGAAGAAATAATCGTCAATCACCTGAGTCTTCTTTTTGGCAAATGCAACTCTTGAGCTTGTTCTTGGTGGCAGTAATCCCAACTATCAAACTTCTACTGCTCACTGCTACGGGCGCTTTCCTCGCAACTCATCGCATAAATCTCCTGGGGCCAACTGCGAGGAACCATCTTAATAACGTTAGTGAAGTCAACTTCACCTACCTTGTAATGTACTTGTTACTACTGTTAGTAGTGGCACTTCTCAAAGCCTTTCCATGGATGAACAGCTGGTGTTCTATGTATTCAGTCCAGCACTGGTAGGTAGCAGCTTGTGTAAGGTTTCGGTAAAACCTTACCTACAACCTACCTGGATATGGTCCCTTCTTTTTTCACATGGTCCCTTTCATCATGTTCTATAACTCCCGCATATGTGTTTGTCGCCCACTTCCTCAACAATAAACTCTACTGTGATGGAGAGTAGGGTATAAAGATTGTTTTAAAAACCACGGGTCCTATCTTCACCGATGCAAGAACTTGTGACACCATCGAGCTTGCTTGGAAGAGGATAGAAACTCAGATCTCTACGGTGCTGTGGTGGCAATGGCTGGAGGTATAAGCTTCCGCTTCGTTTTACATATATATTACGTGATATTCATGTATTAGCCGTATGTATGTTTTGTCCATTATTGTTGCGTTATGCACAGCTGGAGATGTTTACAAACCACACCATTAATTGATGTTTCTGAGGTTTGTGGGAGGGATTCGGTTAAAACTTCTTTGATAAGTATGCTGTGTGACGATATTGAGGATGAGAGTTGCCTGGTTGTTGTCTCTGTACTTGGGATGGGAGGGATGGGGAAGACAACTCTTGCGCAATTGGCTTTCAATGACGAGGGAGTCGATGAACATTTTGATTACAAGATCTGGATTTGTGTCTCTGAGCCTTTTGATAAGACCCACATAGCAAAAATGATAATTGAAACTGTAATGTGGTCTGGTTGGTCGAATTTGCAAAAGCAACTTCAGAGAAGTGTTGGGGGGAAAGTACTTTGGTCAGATTCGCAAAAGGAACTTCTAAGAAGGGTTGAGGGGAAAGAATTCCTTTGGTCGGATTTGCAAAAGGAACTTCAGATATGTGTTGAGGGAAAGAAATTTTTCCTTGTGCTGGACGATGTGCGGACCGATGACTTCAGGCAGTGGGAACCAATAAAGATTCCCTTAAAATCTGGAGCTGTAGGGAGTAGAATCTTAGTGACTACTAGGAATGAGAGAGTTTCAAAAATGATGGAAGCCACCTTTATGCTTCCTCTGGGGAATTTATCTCCTGAAGATTCTTGGACATTGTTTGGCAGACTTGCATTTTATGGGAAGAGCAGGGAGGATCGTGATGATTTGGAAGTAATTGGTCGGAGAATAGCAGACAGGTGCAAAGGCCTACCCCTAGCTATAAAGACTATAGGTAGTCTATTGCGCTGCAAGGAAACGAAACAAGCCTGGAAGAGCGTCCTTGACAGTGAATTGTGGGAGCTAGAAGAGGTTGAGAAGGGAATTTTCGCTTCTCTGTTGTTGAGTTATTACGACTTATCATCCCCACTAAAACGTTGTCTTACCTATTGCGCTATTTTCCCTAAAGATTATAATATAGAGAAAATTGCATTAATACAGCAGTGGATGGCACAGGGTTTTCTAGCATCATCAAGAAGTATAGAAATGGAACAAATAGGTGAAGAGTACTTCGATAACTTAGCAATGCGGTCATTTTTTCAGGATTTAGCAGTGGACAGAGAAGACCCACGAGTAGTTACTTGCAAGATGCATGACATTGTGCATGACTTTGTACAGTTCCTTGCAAAGAATGAATGCTTTATCATGAATGTTGATGGAAAAAATATGTCCAAATGGGATCATCTCCATAAAGAAACCCACCATCTTACCTTGTTGGGTCAAATGGGACAATTCCACCCTGCTGTTTATAGGTTAAAAAATCTTCGTACACTGCAGGTCTTACAAGAGAATACGAGTACAATTCCTCGTGATTTATTTCACTGCATGACGGCTCTTCGACAGTTGGACTTGAGTCACACTAATATAGAAGAGCTTCCAAGTGAGGTTGGTAGGCTTTTGCATCTAAGAAAGCTCAACCTATCTTCACTGAATCTGGCGCAATTGCCAGATACAGTTTGCATGTTATACAATTTACAAACATTGGACCTTTATTGTTGTAGACTTCTTGAAAGACTACCTTCAGGCCTTAGAAAATTGATTAACCTGAGACATCTTAATATTAAAGAAACTGACCGCCTTAGCATCTTGCCACAAGGAATTGGCCAGTTACACAATCTCCGCACCTTGTGCAAGTTTATTGTAAAAGGGAAGGGGGAAGGATGTAGCATTTCAGAACTGAAATATCTAAATGATCTGAGAGGTGATCTCGAGATTAGTGGGTTAGAGAATGTCATGGATGTAGATAAAGCGTCAGAGGCAGATTTGAAATATAAGGAGCATCTTCTAAGTTTGGACTTAGTATTTGCTCTGGGGGTAAAAGAGGTGATGGAGAAAGTGATTGAAGCTCTTGAACCACCTCCAAACCTAGAAGTTTTACAGGTTTATGATTATGGTGGATCTTCCTTTCCCAATTGGCTAACATTGCTAACCAATTTGAAAGATTTGAAGCTCCTGAGTTGTGTAAACTGTGAAAGGTTACCTTCTTTGGGGAGATTGCCATCTTTGGAAAAGCTCCTAATTGGCCATTTCAATAGTGTGAAATATGTAGGTCTAGAGTTCCTTGGACTAGATCCTGTTGCGGAAAGGAAAGATAGTACAGAACCATTCATCGCTTTCCCAAAGTTGAAGGAACTAACTTTTCGGTTTATGGTGGAGTGGGAAAAGTGGGATCTAACAACATCTGCTCGTGCTGCTAACTGCGCAAGTTCTAGCAGTAGTAACGTCTCTGTGACAATGAGAAATGCAATGCCTTATCTCCGGAGCCTATCACTTTACGATTGTCCCAAGCTAATAGCAGTACCACAAGACCTCATATTGATGCCTCCAGAGGAATTGGCCATCACCAGGTGTCCTATTGTGGAACAGCAAAAAATCAGCAATGCCAGCATTGATGGCTTTCATTAATTAACCATTAGTCCTACATCTCATGAATGCTCCGCATGGTGGACAATGTCAGATGATGCCGTATTATATACTTCAAAGTTAAGGTAATATACGTGCTTGCCTCATCGTATTTATTTCCACAACAGCAGTTTCCGCTTCAGGATGATGTTCTGTAAAGTTGCATAATCTATC
Source organism: Erythroxylum pedicellare (assembly GCA_027563575.1). Lineage (NCBI taxonomy): Eukaryota > Viridiplantae > Streptophyta > Magnoliopsida > Malpighiales > Erythroxylaceae > Erythroxylum > Erythroxylum pedicellare. The sequence goes on along the minus strand of JAOQMP010000005.1, from coordinate 10,111,502 downwards.
TATTTCTGTTTCAACGCATACTATCTTCTCCACATGAATCAGTAGTCATTATTGCTATCACAGATTTATGCATTGAGTTCTAAACTTAACCAGTGTATAGATTGATTCTTATACCCCATTGTTAAGCTTCTACTTTGGATCAATATTGTATCCTTTCCTCTATTTTAACGTCAATAGTTTAATACAACATAGAAGCTCTTTGTGTACACAAACTGGCATCATCGTCCTCTGTTTCTCTAGCTGGAGGTTCCTTCATTAAGAAACGTAAACAGAGAATATTAAAAAATAAACAAAAAAGAGAACGTTTTTAATCAAAAACTTCTATAGAAAAAGGGTTTTTAGCTTTGACTACTTGACGATCATAATTTTCTCTTAACTATTGCTACTACAGAACAAAACATAAAAGAAATGAAAACGATGAACCTTCTATGTCCTTGCGAGGGTCCAAGTTCTTAGATTCAGTGCCTCCATGAGCTCACTCACAACATTAAAAGGTGTTTAAGATGGAGAAGAACATCGTGGTGGTGACCGAACAGATGAGCAACATTGCAGCAGAAGTCGTGCTTGCTAATTTGTGGTTTTCTGAACAAGTTCCAATAACTGAATAAAGCCTTGCTCATGTCTTTGTTGTCCTTGGAGTGTACATAGCCTTCATGACAATGCTCACGTCTTCACAGGATAGCTTCATTGTTGGTTTGTGCAATTAAAGAGCAATGGAAAGAGGCAGATACTGGTTGATTTTGGTTTTGCTGAGAAGAGAACGAGTGGTAAGCCAATCTAGGCTCTGTATTCTATCTTGTAGAACTTAATAGTTAATACCATTAAAATAATCAGAAATAAGAAACTAAGGAAAAAAAGAAGAAGAAGAAGAAGAAGAAGGCAATCCTATTTGGATTAGGAATTTTGTTGTTTAGGTAACTATTAAGAATAAGCAA
>JAOQMP010000005.1:10053259-10102502 GCA_027563575.1 Erythroxylum pedicellare | reverse complement strand
ATCTTGTATATGTTGTATTTTGGGGTTAAGCCCTTGTTCAAAGTGTATTGATGTAATTAAGTGATGTATGAGTTTCTGTTACTTGGGCAAATGAGTTAAACAAAAACTTAAAAGTCCCCAGGTATATGTGCATGTTTCTTTAGTAGATGTATAGTTTTTGATCTACGCCTTTCATAGGTATAGAAGTTGTGTGCTGACTTCTAGGAGAAACTAGACTAATTAAGGCTAAATTAGTTAAAGTTGTTCTTTGAAAAACTGTAGTTTAATTGTCCAGTTTTTCATTGCACATATAATATAGAAACTTTGGACTTCAGAGTCGAAAGTTTTGGTCTTTATAAGGGGGAGATGTATCGTCTGTGATAATGTCACATCGTCTGTGATGATGTCATTTCATCTGTAAAGATGCATCGTCTGTAAAGATGTATCGTCTTTATAGACGTATCATCTGTGATGACATCATTCGTCTTAAAAGATGCATCGCCTGTAAAGATGTATCGTCTGTAAAGACATATCATCTGTGATGACGTCATATCGTCTATAGAGTTGTATCGTCTGTAAAGATGCTTCGTCTTAAGACTTTGCTTCATCTCAAGTTGACCCCGCATCATCTTAAGACTTTGCCTCGTCTCAAGTTGACCCCACATCATCTTAAGACTTTGCCTCATCTCAAGTTGACCCCACATCGTCTTAAGACTTTGCTTCATCTCAAGTTGACCCCGCATCGTCTTAAGACTTTGCTTCATCTCAAGTTGACTCCGCATCGTTTTAAGACTTTGTTTCGTCTTAAGTTGACCCTGCTTCATCTTAAGACTTTTGCTTCATCTGTCTTTCGTTTCGTCTGTTCTTTTGTTTCTTCTGTCCTTTTCGCTTCGTCTGTTCTTTCACTTCGTTTGTCTTTTGTTTCGTCTGCTTTCTACTTTTATGACCGAGACTTCTTACTGTATTTACTATTCATCTAATACCATCATTTGGTCTATTTTGACTCTTCAGACGATAGATTATATCTTCAAGGTCTTCATGAAAGTAATAGATCTTGAAGTTCTCTTGTAACCTACCCAAAGAACACCCAAATCTGATACCCATAATGAGGGTTATTCAAATATCCCCAAAACAGGTTTAGTATAGTTGAGGACAAGCACTGTTTTCCGTTAAATGTGGCCAAATATTTGGGTTCCGAAAACAGGATGTAACATTAAAACATGACCTCCATTTTTATATTCAAATAGTTTTATTGAAGTGTTAAGGCCTTACTTTAAGTTTTTTATTTATTTATTAAACTCGTTGTTAAATCTGAAGAGGAATAAATCCTCTTCATTAATCATTACACTCTCCAATCATACTTTCCTCCGGTTATTCTGTCCATAAGTTCATGTTGGGATAAATAGGTCTTTTATCCACACAAAATAGGACAATCATTAAACTCCATTTGAATGCACTAGTGTTAAGGACTTCTATAAGAGGGACTACAACTATGTTACTTTTAAAAGAGGACGGAGTAAGGTACCTTAAATTTTCAAAGGGGAAATGATCTCTTATTACTTAGCACCATATCAACTTGATTGCTATGGCCTTTTTTTGTTTTAGCAACCTGGTTATTTATATTAATAATAAAGTAGACATGACCAATAATTATGTACATTTAAATATAAACTACCTCCTAAACTTTCAGAACCTTAATCTTCTCCTTAGAGTTATCATAAACAAAAGCAAAAATATTCTTAACGTCGTTGCAAATGCTTCCTGTAACTTTATGTATATCACTATTTGCATTATAAAAAAGCAGCTTCATTTTTATGTCTCCATAAGTTGGGTATGGTTAAAATAAAAAGAACATGATGAACTCTACATAAGAGAGATTTTCCTAAACACTTTTCATTCATCCGCCCTAACTCCATTCCCTAATACTTAATAAGAATATTAAGATTGCATAATGTATTAATTACTCCCCATACCTAGTTTGAGAACTTAAAGCTAAAAAATAGATGAGGGATAAATTCAGCACTATCAGAACAAAGCACACATGGATGATTAGGCCAAATACACCATAAATGTTATTTGTCCTTAGTTTGAAGCCTCCCGCAAAAGGCTAGCTAACTGATGAAGCTCTATTAAGGACTATGTTATCTCTCCAAAGCATTTTCTCCTAAATTCAGTTTCCTACCATGACCCTTTAGCATATTATAAGTAAATTTGGTGGTTTATCTTGCTGATTTTGACGTCGTCTAGATGATGCAATTATTAGCATCAAAGATAATAAGTTTACTAATCTGCCCATATATTGTTTCCATGTTGACATTAAAAGGACATGGTAAACACCATCCATCATTCCAAACCGAAGCCACAATAACATCACGACATATACAACTCCTAACCATTACCTCAATCGTATATTTATCCATAACCAAATGCAATGAAGCCAAAGGTCCTACTAAAACGAAAATCAATCTCTGTACCTTAACTAAAATTTAAAGGCAACTCGGATCTCCTCCCTTAATCTTAAGATATGACACTAAATTCACGAGGCTTGATTAGTTTTGTTCAAACCCCAAAATCCTTCTCTCTCAAACTTTATACTTATAATCTATTTTTCCCATAAAGAAGGGTTCAGTTTGAATATATCCCGCGCTTTGCTTCTAACGGCCACTTTATTCCATGTATATATGTCCCTAATCCTAAGGTCACCTTCCTTCTTCCTTTGATAGATAGTCTTCTGTTTAACTAAACCGTCTAATATTGTCTAAGTCAAACCATAAGAATTTCCTACAAAATCTTTCTACCCCATCCATAACAACTTTTAGAACAATAAAAACTGTGCATAAATAAACATAAATGCTACATATGATCAATTTAATCAATTGTAACTAGCTAGTGTAAGAAAGTGACCTAGCACCCCATCACGTCGACGTAGTTGTTATCCTTTCCACTAAGGGCTTATAGTGGTTAATCATCAACTTAGAAGAGATAAAAGGAACGCCTAGATAGGGAAGAAGAAGTGGTCCTTAAACTTCAAAGCCTTTAGAATATGATGCATTTGCTCCTCAACCATATTACCAAAGTACATTAGAGTCCTTAAATTATTATTCTAAAGCCCAAAAGTGTTAAAGAAAAGCATAAGAGTCACACTAATCCTTACAATGGGGCATCTTTATGCGAGAAAACTATCAAGTCATCTGCAAAATAAAGACTCATAATCTATAAATCTTCATACCCTTTATGAAACTTGAACTCATCCATAAATATAAATTTCAAACTTCCACAGCTATAATAAATAACAAAAGAGATATGGGATCGAGGATCGACATATGGGATCCTCTTGTCTCAGTTCTTTCAAATATGCCTTCAAACTATCCTTATAGAAAAATTACAGAGTTCACAATTCTCACGCACTTCATCACCCAACCAATAAACAACCTAAGCAAATCAAGGCAAGAAGCATCTGCTCAAAAAAATCCTAGGCCACCGAATGGTACACTTTTGGCAAGTCAATTTTAATAGCATAACAAGTTGGACCATTGCTCATATTATAGTTGCATACTAATTCGTAGGCAATAATATCTAAAATCTTAACTGACTAGCTTTGACTACTAATTCTTCCTCGCCTTACTCATTGTCCCTATGACAATCTTTATGATGCACTTGTTATAGTTCACAGTACACCATGTAATAGACCTAAAGTTCGTTATTATCTTTGCACCCTGCACCTTTGAAATAAGGGTCAATGTTGTCGTATTAAATTACCCAACAAAGTCCCTTTCTCTAAGAATTCAATCGCTACATCCACATCATCTTTCCCTATCACATTCCATATTTTCTTAAACCAAAGGTAATTAAAACCATCAGTCCTTAGTGCTTTATTTTCACCAATGGCAAAGATAGTTTCATGAACTTCACTTAAAGAAATAAGGGTTGCCAAAAGGTCACTCTCTTATTTGTAATCTCAGTCCATTATTAGTAACGTGACTATTAATTGGTATCGTTAAGCACTTCATTTTCATGCCCAATGAGACTTTATAAAAGTTGATCATTATCCGCCTTACCCATAACCAATTACTCATCCACCAAACTTATGGCCCTAATTTCATTCATATCTCGATATTGTTTAATTGCATTAAAGAAATACGATAAATATGAATCTCCCAACATGAGTCAACGAACAAGGGCCCTTTGTCTTAGATATCTTTCCTTGTATCACAATAAATCTCGCGGTTCATCACAATATATTAGTGTTTTAGCTAGCAATACAAGATCAAAGGGAATATTATTAAGAGACGTCTGCAAGTAATCTTAAGGTATCCTTATCAAAAACCTCTATATAATGCCTCTTACTCATATTCTTCAAACCCCATTAACTTTTTGCAACTTAATGTAAAGTTTAAACGTACTAGACCCATTAACATTTTTCCCTACGCCACTTCTACAACCTCTACCAACTTTGATTTTTTAACCCAAAAGTTGAAAATTCTGAATGGAGGTTTTTAGGGAGCACCTTTAGATCTAGCATTCTAACCATTAAGGGACTGTGGTTAGAAATAGAAGGATTTTTAGCAATGACCAATTCAGAATCATTACCATCCAACTCTCAAAGACCCATTTAATACATATCCATATACTATCATCTCCTACTTATTTATTATGCCAAATGTAATATTAACTAGTGATTTTGACTTCAAAAATATTAGAGTCATATATGCACTATTGGAACAAATCATAATCCTCTCTCAACACATAGATACCCCCTATCTTGTCTTTATTTTATAATATTGCATTCAAATATACTTGGATTAGCCATTACCCTTAGAAAGATGAAGCAATCCTCTTTAAGTTACTCCACAAGACTCTTTGTTCCAAAGCATTATTACTACCACAAAAAATAATACATAAAGGACCTAAAACTATAAGAATTATCATATTAGATAAATTGATTATTTTTCTCAATCATCTATAACTTCACCTTAAAAGAATATGAGGCCAAAATTATTTGAATGCCATGTAAAGCCACAAGAAATAATTCTCTCCTAACCTTTTTTTCCCCCAAATTGCATCCTCATTTTGTTATTGAACACATATTTCCACAATTCACATTAGATCCACACTAAGCAGAGAAGGTGGGAAACAACTTATAATATCCTCAAATATTCTATCAGAAAATAATTATACATTTAAAAGCCTACCCACATTGGATAAGAAACCATTCTTCCCACCTAATTCTACCAAACCCTTTACGATTCTCTAGTATCAATTTTTTGTCCTACACAAGCCTTCACCATCATTCAAAGTCTCTTGTAGTGCCTAGAAACCATTTCTGTTTACAACGAAATGTTCTTTAGCAATTCCTTAGAAATCACCACAAAGGTACTAACTTAAATTTTACCTTTGGGGTACTGCCAGGCCTCCTTACTAAGGAGAGCTTACTTATGTTTTTCTTAAGAAGTCAAATTCTTTTAACTGTAGCCCAAGCTACACCTTTCTTACACTGGGTCTCTTTATGGCCTAAGCACTTCCAACCTAACTTACTGGATGGGTCACTACTTATAAGTTACCCCCACCATAAGTTAATCACCCTTTTTTTCATCCAAAATAATCTCCTCTATAAGGTTATCATTTATCTCCACTTCAATAAGAACCCTAGCAAAGCTAAGCCTTTCTTTACTACATATAATATGATCCACATAAAGGAGTTTTCTAATAACATTAGCATTTTGCTAAACATATGATATGATCAAAATTCAAGCAATAAATGACTAAATTTTACCCAAACCAAAATCATTGTCAATTTATTAGGATCAAATCTTATGTAGTGCCTCCATTCCTTCAACACTAATAGAAATTGATTAAAAAAATGTAAGGGCCTCTATTTAGCACCTTCCATTTTCCACCATCTGAATCAAAATTAAACAAAAATAGTTAAGAGTCAATCTTGTACACACTAATTAATGTAAACTTTCCCCACCAATTTGTAGAAAAGGCTTCTAACATATAAAAGTTAGGTTTACAATGACATTCTTCCTTCTTTTTGTTGTCCTTTTATCCACAAGAGACCACTCTAATTTATATCTCTTTTCTAATTCTTATGAATTAGTTTATTTTTATAATCATTTATTTTATCCAAACTAACTGATGCATTCAGGGGTATATCCCCTCGTTAATGATTAGTGGTCCCTTAGTTCTGGAGAGTATATTAGTGTTGTCGGACCCTTTCTTAATCATGTCCATAATTAGGGACGAGTTTGTCTACTCCCTTAAGATGAAAATACCTTGTATCCTAAAAGAATCTCAATACCACGAGATGGAAAGGCCTAATTAGGACTACAGGGCCCACTTTAGCCCTCAGAATAATTTCCTTTTGTTACAATGGGCAAAGATGGGACCATTAAACTCTTCTTTTCACCTTAGATAAGTGCTTCTTTGCCTCTTGAGTTAACATTATATTCACAGTTACTAAAAGTTGGTCATCTTTTCACCTTAGATAAGTGCTTGTTTGCCTCTTGAGTTAACATTATATTCACAGTTACTAAAAGTCGGTATTTGCTTATTACCATGTAACCATTTGAGCCTTTACTTTATCAATTTTCATCGAAACCTAAACCATGACAAACATCTAAGAGGAAAGACCTTACCATTCCTTGTCATCAATAAGAATTGGTCTTTTTTTGCCTTCTCTCCATCATAGATATTAGTAGTAGAATATCATATTACTGAGTGAGAGAGCTAGAAAAGAGACCTAACAAGAATTTTTCAGTTATTCTTATCTAGAGCTGAATTAATAATGTAATAGTCAGTTTCCAAAACTACTGAGGTTAGAGTGTTAGAATACTAAGTCACTTGAGTTACATCGTTATAGAATTAATTTGGTGCATTTACGAGATAATTTTATAAATTCATTCACATGCATGATATTAACATATACACATGAATTATGTTTTCTTAATGCAAAGATTTTATATGTACTTAATTGACATGTTTCGGGGTATGAAATTTTCAAAATAATTGTGACATGATTGTGTATTTCTAATATCTTGTATTTTTATTTACAAATAAAAGGAATTGATGGGTTACAATTAGAAATTTGGAGTTTATTTGTCACAATTGGAAGATTGATAGATTAAAATGTACATTTAGACTAGGAAAATTTTCAAATAGCAAGACAAGTTGACATATAAAAATTTAGGATGACTAAGCTTATAAAATAAGTGACAAATGACTTAGGAATTTAGTCATATTTGGCTGCCAAGAAGGAGGAAATGTATCTTGCTTAAATACATAGCAAGTTTCTTTAAAGAAAGAACACTCATTTTACACCTTATAACTTAAAACATTGTATGGTCATCTTCTTTGTTATTTCTGTTGTATACTCTCTCCTTTTCCTCCCTCTCATTGTCAAAACCCACCTCACATCTTTGAGTTTCTATCCTAGTTCTGTACATCACCACCCAAAACCCATGCAAAATCCTTCATAAAGATAGCTATAGAGGTAGAACATTGTGACATACTGCTTTTTTTTTGTTCTGGTAATGGTTGAACCATTATACTCCCTCAAATGTTCTTGCATGTGAGGCTAAGCAAGCTTGACATTTGAGGTGACATTCAAGCTAATAAAGTAAGTGAAATACTAATCTATTGTGGTATATGTTAGCAGAATTTTTATTATGGCTAATTAGGGATGGATTGAATGTGGTGTTGGTGTTAAAGATGTTCTAAAAACTAAAGAATGAATGGGTAGTTTTTTTTCCTATTTTTGCATGTAAGAAAATAGTAGTTTATGGGTTGTATGGGTGAGTTAAGTTGGGATTTGAAGTATAATTGATGAGGAATTCATGCTTAAGATAGGTGTTATTAAGCTTTTTTCGAATTTGGAAAATTAGAGTTGTAGGTGTGTTTGTAAAAAAGTGATTGTTAATGACATAAGTGAGTAGAATTTTATAAGCCTTAGTGTAACCAATATGGAAGTTAAATTAACCTGAAATGAAGTAACCTTAAAGGACATGAAATCTGGAAAATTTCAGGTGTTATTGAAGGTAGTAAAGTTACATACATTAGTGATGTTAATGACAAATTCTGGAATTTTAATTTCGATCTTGTGTATATGTTGAACCAACTGAGGAAAATACTCTAAATTGGTATATTTGGACTTAATTAAGGCTAGGCATGAACCTAGATTGTTTCTTGATTAATTGGTTAAGAGCTTAAGAAGTTTACGTAGTTAATGGATGTCATAACCTAAAGAATGGACTGTTTTTATATGGTTGTGTTCAAATATGGAAATTATGATTTTTTTAAGAAATAAATGACTTCTTTTAATGAAAACATGATCTTAAGGACATGTGTAATGTGTATAAGGTATGGATGAATGAGCGTTGAAGAACATGGGGTAATTATTAATGAGAATTGGATAAATGTATGAATATATATTATTGAAAAAAGTTTGGTGAATGTATAGATCAAGCTTACTGAAATTCCAGATTTGAAGTAACAATTATATGTGTGTTATAAGAGGCTTTTTGATCATGAAAATGTTCTAGGATAAGTGTAATGTATGGTTGATGAATTTGGAGTAAATCAAGCTAACCTAAAGATACAAACCTGATTGCAACATGGTAGTATACAAGATATAATGGTTGAATGGTCTTAGGGTGTATAAGCATAAATTGAATAGTTAAGATCTATGCATAAGAATACATACCCAAAAAGTAAATTGAGCATGCATTGAAACATGAAACATATCATATGCATTATTGTATATTCATATGATTAAATAAAGTAGTGATTTGTGAACTATGTGTGTGTCTATTGCATGACGATAGATACACAAGGAGACGTCAACATCCAGACATTATCAGAACATCAAAGCAGTAACCTTTTTGGAGAGTAATGTCAGTCAACTTAAATGTGTAAACTCATTTATATATTCTTTTGTATAAATTGTATGTTTAATTTGGAACTGTGTACAACTGATTGATAATTTCCGGACTTAGATATGAGGAGTTTGATATATGTGGCGTGAGTACATAGAAATGAAAGGAAGTGAAAATATAACATATGAAATGATGCATCTCATCACATTTAAATGCTTGATCAGATAAAGAAGTTGTAACCAAAGTGATCGATGTGTAGAAAAGAGCTTTGAGCTCAGGATTATGAAAAAGAGCCTCGGGCTTAAATAATATGGACTTGGTATCCACAATGGATATGGGCCACAAATGATCTCGATATCCACAACGAATATGGGATGGTAAAATTAAGTTGATAGGCACTTGGTCACAATAAAATAAAATGAGAATGGGAACACATGTACATTTGCATATACATCCCTACACATATCAAATGATTGAATTGAAATGAATTACTGAATTCTTTTGAAGTAGCGAAATACAGTTGAAGTTAGTGGAGGATGTGTTGTGATATGTAATGCTAGCTTAAATGATATGCTTGTGGAAGTATAATAAACTTTGATATACTAGTTTTTGTGATATTACCTGAGTGAATACATCGATGATGGTTCACTTACTAAGTTTGCAAAATCATCAAAATTGCAACATTTTCTTCAGGTTCAAAGGAGTTCTAGCTACTAAGGTGATATAATAGAAGTCTAGTACTTACATTTTGGGGACAAAAATGGCTCAAAGGTCTAATCAACTGAATCTGAGGAGTCTAGTTAGAGTATTGTGTATTAGCATCCCATTTCATATTATATATTTAGTACTAAGATTGAACTCAAAACAATGTTGTGTAATGTATATATAGATTTTGAATTGTAACGACATATGTGACTTTTATGTTAGTGAATGAAATGGGAAGAAATGAACATTTAGAATGCTTATGATATGTTTGATGTACATGATATGTTTGATACCTTTAATGATTTAGTTTGATTATCCTAATGTACCATTTTCATATAGTGTATTCTCAAATATCCTCTGGTATGTTTGGGCTTATGCTTTATGGGAGTGGTATGTTACTTAATGTAATATTGAGTTTATTTATCATGTTTGTTCATGCAAAAGCAAATAGATTAAACATTAGCAACAAAAGTGAGTTGAATGCCATGAGATGTATTGCTTATATCATGGTTTGAGGTTTGAACCTTAACATTTGTGATGGACTTAGCAAACTATGTTGTAAGAAAATTGAGTTTATTATAGAACAAGGTAGAGTAGTTGATAAGAGAGCTTGAAAGACAAGTTGATCGTACTCAAATTTTATATTGATAAAGTAAAAAGTGTTGAAAAAAGAAAAGAGATTTTGAAAGTTTCATATTAGAAATGGTAAGGAATATGGAAACTAGAAGAATTCTTTGCTACCCAATAAAATCACCAAAAGAGGAAAACAAATAGAGAAAAATGTTGAAAATTTGGGATACTAATGATCAAGCTATAATAAGTGGTGGCAAGGTTTAATATAGGTGGTAATGGAAATGGATGGTTAGAGTCAAAATAATGTGAATAAAAAAGTAAGAGCATATCCTTAAAGGTGAATAAAATTATTAATTTATTGTTTCTTAAATAAAAAAGTAGGAGCATCTCCTTAAAGGTGAATAAAATTATTAATTTATTGTTTCTTAGAAAGCTTGCTTCGGAAGTATCTTTTGTCTTTAATGAGAATGATTATATTGCAATATGTTGGAGCTTGTCATCATCTTCCTTTTCCAAAGAACAAAAAGATAACATATGAAAATTAATTATCCATGAAACCCTAAGTTCAAAATAAATAACAAAAATTGCTTGAAAAGCCTGGTTCTCTAGATATGTATAAGTATGCTTGAGTATTAAAAATATTTGGAAGGACATTTAAAATATGAAACAATTTATAAATCATCAATAAATGCTTAGCATACTTATGAAAGATCAAAAGATAAAAGGTCAAGACTAAATTTAAAGATAAATGCAATTAAATAACATATCATAAATAAAAAAGTAGTTTAGTGTGACAAGCTCGAGTGCTAACTGGTATATCCAGAAGCACATAGAATGATAGTTCAAAGCATTTAACTTTTCTTACTCTCTTAAAAACAAAATCAAGAAATGATTTGTATGTAAATCATCGTTTGTATCATTATAACTATACATGAAACATGTATGCATAGACTTACATTGTTTAGAAGATGGCTAAGTAGCTATGTTGCATTTTTCTCTGCCTATTTCTTATTCTTGGTAGGTTCACTAGTGAAAACAATTATAGCGAATTCCCAGACATGACATGAAAGTTGCAACTTTTTATGCATTTTCCTAGAGAATATTCATGTACACCCACTTATCCCATATTGTAAACAAAAATAACATAATAAAAAACTCAAATACCTAAAACCATGTAAATAGATCTCGAGAACCATGCTCTTCTTTTTCAATATCCTCGCCACTTTTATCTTAAATACTAAACTAGAAAATTGGAAAGTATTATTTACATAACCATATTTAGAAGCATAAAATGCATGTAAAGGACTTCATTGCTCTAATGAAAGAAGGAAATTTTCTCCAAAAGACAGGATTTCTGTAAATGGAACTCATTTCATTTCATTTCTTCAAGTACTATATATACAAATGTAAAAGTAAAGTTAATACCTACTCTCCATAATTTAAGGGGATTTGTTTCCTATCAAAAGCCTAACTTTGAGTTCCACTACATATCTTTCAACTTAAAGTACAATCATTTAAGTTCTTTCAATCATTACAAAAATATCATGATAAAAAATAAAATGACATCTAGTGTATAGTAATGCATCATCATCACAAAATCATCATCCTTCATCGCTCATCCTTTATGCAAAAATTATCAACAACTCCAAGGTTTTATCTCAAATCTTTAAATCTTACTTTTTGCAGTCCTTTTATGATGATATCAGCTAACTATTCTTTTGTTTGACAATGCATTATGAATTTGTAGCTTCTCTAATTGCATGATACATGATCTTAATATGTTTTGACCACCAATGAGAAACTAGATTTCTAACCACCGTAACAATTGACTTATTGTCACATAGAATCTTTTTAGCATTTTCTTGCTTCATCTTTAAGTCATTGTACACTTTTATTAACCACAAGCCTTGATTAATTGCAACAAAAGCAGTAGATTAAGTAACTGAGACTTACTTCTTTGAACTCCAACTAATGATTCGTAGACCATATGAAAAATAATAGCTTAAGTACTTATTGAATCTTCTATTGATCTTGCCCAATCACTATCTATGCAACTATGCAACTAAGAAGCTTTATACTTAAGCACTTCCTGGAGAACACTTCAAAAGAGATAAGGCTTTGAACATATCTCAAGGTCTTTTTTGTTTTCTTAAGATGATTTTCAATAGGCATATGCATAAATATAAACAAAACATTAGTTTTATACATAATGTCAAGTCTAATAATTGATAAATATAATAAGGAGTCAATTATGCTTACAAAAATTGAAAAATTAATTAATTTCAAGCCAACATTGGATTTCAGGTTAAATTCTTAGATTGCAATATGTGCTTGCAACTTTGCATCCTGACAAATATCTTTAACAACTTTGTTGCTTACTTATTTTGATAAATAAAAATGCCATTTAGCGCTTGTGGCACTTCCATTCCCAAAAAATAGCACATCAATCTTAGACAATTCATTCCAAATACACTCTCTATTTGTTTTTTGAATTCTTTTACTAATTTTGAATCATTTCCAATGTCAAGACTATCATTAATATAAATTGATATAATTAGAATTCCAATATTTTCTAGTTTTATATACAGAGTTGCTTCATTTATCCTCCTTTCAATTCCTAAGCCAACCGAATAGTTGTTAATTTGTTCATGTCAAGCTTTGGGATCCTATCTTAGAATACACAATGCCCTTTTCAATAAATAAACTTTATCAGCAACATGTTAAAAAATAAAACCCTTAAGTTCTTCAATATAAATATTTTCGTCGAGTACAACATTGAGGATGGTTGATTTGACATCAAGTTGATAAAATTTCCATCCTTTGTAAGAAACAAGATCAAGTAATAATCTAATTATATCAAATATGGCCATAAGAGCAAAAGTATCAGTAAAATTAGTACCTTGTTGTTAAGAATAGTCTTGCATTACTAATATGGCTTTGCATTTGCTGACTGAACCATTAGGATTCATCTTTAGCCTAAAAACCTAGTTTATACCAATTATTTATTGATTTTTAAGTTTGTAAATAAGTAGCCAAATGTTGCTTTTGATAATCAACTTAAATTCTTCCTTTATAGCTTCTTTCCATTTAAGAAAGTTCAAAGCTTGCTCAACTTTAGCATGTTCAATTACATTACTATTACATTTACTATTAATATCCTCAAGAGTTCTTGCTCCCCCTAACTACATAATGCTCATTATTAGATAACTACTCATAATTTTCATCACATAGTTGGGGCATATTTTCAACAATATTCTTATCAAAGGATTCTCAAGTCATTTTCTCCAAATTTTAAGCACCATCCTTATTAAACTTTACGTTTCTGCTTATATAAATCTTTTTTAGTTATAGGATTCAAGATTTTGTATCCTTTAGACACATAATTATATCCAACAAAACACCAACCTCAACTTTAAAGTTAAGCTTGTCCTTTTTCACATTAAGAACATGAGTGTATCATATGCTTCCAAATATCTTCGAATGAGACAATGATGGCTTAACACCTTACCATGCTTTGTAAGGTTTTTTTCCCTTTAATAGTTTTATTGGAAGTCTATTATGAAGATACAAAACAATCCTTACCACTTTTGCCCACAACTTCTTTGGTAATTTCTTTTTAAACGTTAAACATCTTACATTTTCATGATTGATCTATTTTTCCTTTCATTTACACAATTTTGCTAAGGTATATAAGTAAATGATTGAGGATGAATGCCTACCTTTGGGAGAAAAGTCCAAAATTGTATAGAGATATATTTAGAGCCATTGTCAAACCTTAACGTCTTTATCATATAAGCATTTTGATATTCCACTGTTGCCTTGAATTTTTAAAACGTAGAAAACACTTCATATTGTTTTGAAGAAAATAAACCCAACAATATTTAGAGAAACCATCAATGAAAGAAAGAAAAAATATACTCAATATTAGCAAGAGTTTTAGCTTCATTATTTTTCCTATCACTATTAAAGCTCCTAATCATTTTGATGGATAAAAGTTTTATGTTAAAAGGATCAATAGTTTTGTAAAGTTTGTTCTTGAAATTGACTGAATAGTTTTTGTCTAGAAGCTATCCAATATTCAATAGAATATGGTTAATTTCAAGCACAAGTAACACATCGAAAATAAGCTTTATACTTGACAGAGTTTGTACAACTGTAGAACCTTTTATTTCAGCATTTACAAGTCTTCCATCACCAAGCTTTACTTTAGAAGTGTATGTCCTATCCAAGGTTTTAAAATATTTCAAATTTTTTGACATATAATGAGTGCATCCACTATCTATCCTCCTAGTATCATTATTTTAAATTGTAGTAAAACATTCTTTAGTACCAACAACAAAAAGTTTCTTCTCTTGCACTTGAGTTTATAGACTAGTTTTATTTTTTCAAACTCTTTCCAATTATCCAAACTATTTTTAGGCTAAAATTTGGACACCAAGTTTATACCACAAAACATTTTATGTGTGATTAGTCTTTTTACAATATGGAGAAGAAGGATATTTTCTTTTGCTATTTATTCCTTTACCATTTTCAGTAAACTTCTTATGTTTGTCTCTTTTTGAATAAGGACCCTTGTGCATCTTTAATATGCCCTTTTTTTAAGATGCAATAAATGCATTCTTAATTGAGCTTGCTCTTCTTCTCTGAAGGCTTTTCTTTTCTCCCTATAATAGTGATTTGAGACAAATCCCATACATCGTCAAGTGATGAGATTTTGGGTTAAAATTTTTTTGATAAAGTTATTATAACCTTTTTAACAATCCTTCTTTATGATAACTCTTCACAAGTAATCTTACTTGATTCACTATTTTCATAACTCTATTTATATACAATTTGACACTTTTTGTTTCATTATCCTAACGAGCTTAAATTCCTTCCTCAAGTTATAGATCTGCACCTACTTTATTTTTTTCACTACCTTGGAATTCAACTTTTATATTGTTTTAAAATTCTTTAGTTGTCTTACGTACCATGATCCTTGTGAAGGTAGCCTTATTTATTACCGCATGAAGACTACTTAGGGCTCCATATTTTTTTGAAATAATTTCTTCATATAACATAATCTAATTTAAGGATGGATCTTTTGGTAACTCAACCTCTTTGTCTAATTCAATTACTTCCTATAGCAACAGACCTCTTAAATAAGCTTCCATCTTTATTGAGCACATATGATAATTTTCTCTTGCAAAAAATGGAGGAACAAAAATACTACTGCTTGTGGTCATCATAGAGAATAACCTTAGTTTCTCAAGTGTTTTAATTTTTTTATGAGGGTTTCCTAACTTGTTTTCATTTATATACAATCCCATAAAGATCAGAGAAGCTCTGATGCTATTTGAAGGAATTTAACATTCTAATGAAAGAAGGAAAATTTTTGCCAAAGGAACACATTTCATATCATTTATTGAAGCAATATATATCCAAATGTAAAAGTAAAGTCATTATCAAATCCCCACGATTTAAAGAGATATGTTTCATGCCAAAAGCCTAACTTTGAGTTCCACCATAAGTCTTTCAACTTAAGATATAATTATTTAAGGTTTTTAATCATTAAAAAAATATCAAGATCAAAAGCAGAATGACATCTGGTGCATAGTAATGCATCATCATCATAAAATTAGCATCCTTCATTAGTATGTTTGCCATATTCATGAAAAACATCCAAGTGCATTGAAATATGCCACATCTGTAACTAAAGATCAGAGCCAGTAGTGAATATATGTACAATGTTCTAAATTTCTTTACTTCTCTTCCATTTTCGGAGTAAATAACCAGAGGATGACGAAAGATTAGTTTGGGTTTAGGCATATAATTTCTCTTTAACATTAAATTTGGTCCAATCAGATTTTGACAATTTAGAATTATAACGATATTATCTTATTAAAATTTAATATAATAACATTGTTTTGATCACTTAATTTCTTTAATTGTTAAATAAAATAGCATTGTTTATCTATGATTGGCTAAAACTAGACAGTAAAATAACATTGTCTAAAAGGATGGGTAATGAAGTTATATAAAGGGCTATGAACCTAAACTAAGTATTGAAGATTATAACGTAAAACAATTAGTAAAAAAAACATGTTAAAAACAGACTGGAAATTAAAGACAAAAGGTTTAAGGTTCAAAAAGGTTAACAGATATTAAACCATTATGAAATCGACTAAAGATTAAATAAAATTAAAGAATTTGAAATATGAATGAAAGATATTGTTATTACTTATTTGAATTATTTGAAGTTTAATTAAAAATATTATTAAATAAAAATTAATTATATCTTAAAGTTATTAAAATAAATATAACCAAATTTTAAAAAATAAATTAAAAAATTGAATAATTGACGTGGAACCTCCCAAATCAGTTTTTGTTGAAAAGGCACATTTAAATATTGACCTTGACAAAAAAAATTGAAATGATTTTACTTCATTTTAAGGTTAAATATGTAAAGATAAAAAAATATTGAAATTATTTTTAAACAATAAAATATGACAAATTTTAACATTTAAAAGGATTTTTAACCTAAATTCAGATAAAACATAATTTAATTCTTAATTTAGTATATTATGTATCTATTAATTCAATTGCAATATTCACTAAAATAATGAGGAATAAATATCATCTATCTAGACAATATATCATTATTTTCTTATATGATTATTGTTGTACTTTTTATTTCTAAAATAGCGAATGAATATTTTGTATGTGAATTAAACTTGAATGGAAAAAAAATTTATATTCTCTTCCAAATTTTATCAGCAAATGTAATCATTTTTATTAATGAATGTGATATTATAATTTTTTTAATTAATCATTGTTTCTATTTTAACATGTTCATATATGCCTGTTAACATAAGAACATGCATTTTACCCTCTTTAAGTGATCGCTACTGATAGAATTGATAACTTATTATTTTACCATCAAACTCTTTCCCACTTTTGAGTTTGATACATTTTTACAAATGTTTGAATTCATTATAGATTTTTATTGTCAAATCTGAACAATAAATTAATTAAAAAATGAAAAACAGAAACAAGACTGCAAGAGTCCTAGTCGAATTAGGAATTTGTGGCTTGTGTAACCATCACAGAGAACCAAAGTAACAGGACTCGTTTAACTTTCACGCACATATTACACAAAAGGTTTCAATTATAGGGGTGAAAGCTACACCAAGCCCTTTTGAACAAATGGAAATCCAAGTTCGTCAATTCTGTTCTAACATCAGAATGAAAGATTTCATAGTCAATGTATTTGTTACCTAAAAAGTCAGAAATATTTACGTTTGAAAAATTAAATCGCTAGTGAGTGATACCATTGTCTATTCAAAACATTGAATGAGTTTATTAGAATTTTGAGACACGAGAACTTCGATTTTAAAACATCAGCTTCTATGGATCAAGCCGTAATTGAGGAAAATCTGCAAATGGCGCTGCTTCAAAAATTAGCACCTGTATAAGAATACAAATGATCCGTTTACAAAGGTGGAAAGTCACTTTAGAGATCGACGATCATCATGAATCTAAATACTCGGTAGACTGTATTGTCCGCGTAAGTTCTTTCAAATTGACCAGTATTTGGCGTGGTCCCAAACTTTTGGCACCAACGTAATTCAAAAGCTGCTCCAAATCCTATACCCATTGGAGAAAATTAACGCTTATTGAGAAGCTGTATAGAATGCAATTAAGAAAAGGCAAGATAACGTTTTATCTAATACAGAAATTTGGAAAAAATTTATGGAAGAAAACAAAAGATACACACATAACCCCAGGAGTTTGTTGGGTAATTATTTCCCTTCTAATATACGTCCTAATTTAAAAAAGAATCGAATAAGATAAAAGTAAAATCAATAACCAATCTCAAAGATAACCAAAAGAAGAAATTGGATATCCCTACATGTATTTGGAGGGCTTTGAAATGGCAATAACATCAATGCATAAAGGATTTAAGCCGTACATACACATTACACAACGAAATGGTGGCTGAAGCTAACTATTTCTTTGTATGAACTTTCCTAAAAGTAAGCAGAATTTTGGAAATTATAATGATTAAAGGTTTTGGTAAGAATGCAACCTACAGAATATTGAAGGGGAAAAGCAACACCAGAGTAAAAGTTTTATCACAGGCAATATGGAAGTGCAACAGTCAGGATAAAACCGAAAAGAAAATGGGGCCAGGCAGAGACAACTCACTACCTTGTTCAACAGGAATACAGCATAAGCTGCTCGTGTTGTATCTTGACCTTCTAAACAGAGGGGAAATTCAACAAATTTAGTATTCACCATAGATGATGTACTTGACGACAAATCAGATGATGCGGGCTCTATTGAAGGAGCAAAATCACGAACATAAGAATGAGAACCTCCAAGGCGCAAAGGGTAGCGCAAAGGAACTTGTAAGTAGGAAGCTATGAGTGAAACAGCCTGCAAAAGGCATCAACAAATGAAGCAAGTTTAAATTATCAAAAGTAGATCGAATTATAGCTTTGAATGTCACATCCAACAAAACAGCATAGATATTTCTTTCTGCATGAAATGTATCAAAAATTTTCAATAAAATAATTTATCAAGAAAGAAAAGTTTGAATATAAACCAAAGCATATTTATTCACTATCCTACCAAAGGAAAGATGAAGGAAAACAATTTAATGGTGAGTAAAGCATAATCGTCATATAACAAAAAATGACAGAATTAACAATCAACAAAGCATAATCATCATATAACAAAAAATGACAGAATTAACAATCAACAAATCATCTTGACCGAGACATGGAATTTTTGAGAATAAAATCCTGATCTCAGTAATCTAGATGTATGTCATCCCTTATGGAAGTAACAAAATCCAATTCATGAAGAGAATAGCTGATAAAATATGACAAGTAAAGGAGAAAAAGCACACATGTGCAACGTATCCCAGGGCACTTGCAGACATCTGGACCTCCTTCTTATTGGTGAAAAAGCTCTTCTTTGTAAAAGGAGCCATGCTCAAATGCAGACCTAAAATCGTTAAGGAGCCTTGATTAACAGGTTTAGATCCAGTGGAATTCCCTGTAAAAGAAAGGAAACTTGGTAAGTATGAACAAAGTCCCAGCAATTTGCATAATACATCAGGGCAACAGATGATATATACTGGGCTCTACCACCAATTGTAATGCTTCAATTAGAACTATGAATCAATAAAAGGAGAATATTCCAAACATAATATGGCCACAGAGCATTTGCTTTTCAAACACCCGCAAGCAAGCACAAGTTGATTAGGAAGCACTCAAACAAAGGGAGTTACAGATACTTCTGCTAATAAAAGAAATTTAATAAGCGCAACAAACCAACCCAAAACCAAAGATATGAGAACTTTGCCTGAAGTAGAAACCTTCCTAAATGAAGCGTTTATAATGATAGTAATTGAAAGAAGGGGCAAAAAGGCTTAGAAAGTCGCGACAATGAACATATAACTAAGTAGAAGATATCTATGTAATAGTGGAGGAAATCATGATCGAAATAGGCATTTCCTTGTTTCAGGGTTACCCGAACGAGGGAAAAGAATCTTAAGCTGTTGCTTCATCTTAAGTTACCGAAGCAACATTTTTTAAACTCACAAACACGTTACCTGATGTACCGCTGTTTGGAAATGATTCAAGTTCTTGCTCTTCAGAAGGACCAGCTGTTATCTTTACAGGATAAAGCAATGACACTTGGGATATCATATACTGCTGCCTTTTCCTCAGCATCTTCTCAAGATTCTTAAGACGAGTATAGCCCCTTTCTCCAGCATGCAGTTTTCTAGATTCCTATGGCATGAGAAAGTATTCAATAGGAATACTATCAGTTTAATATCAGAATAAGTTGCTGAGCACCAATTCTACTGTAGCATAATTCAAATAAATAAGCACAAAATTCAACAAAACAGAGCTAACTTCTAATTAAGCTAGGATTTCTTCGTCATGAGATAATGAAGAGTACATTGGAAGTCATTTCCAACCACTACACCCTTATGTAGGAACCATTCTAATTTCATGAACTTCTGGAAGGGTTGATCTACTTATTTCTAATAGTAGGAAAATAAAATGGAATGCAAATAAGACATGATCCAGGGCATATCATATGTAGGTAGCTCTATGTTTTCTACCACCAAATTTGAAAAGCTGTTCTTGCAGCAATACCAACACCGACATATATTAGTTAGTATACTATTTGTTCACTGTGCCCATTCAACATATATAAGTAAGTAAAAGCAATGAACTAAAATTCTTTTTAGTTGTTTAAGTTTACAGAAAACACAATCGTTGTAAATGCCTTGGATGGACTGTAACAATGAAATACACAAGTAAATAATTATAAAGTCTCACAGAAAAGGAAAAAAAACACCTTGAATTTGAGTGTTAAATGTTTTACTGTATTCTTTTACCTGAAGTTGCTTACTGGCGATAGAAAGTGCAGTTCCAGCAAACAAAAGTGATTGGACTTCAGACCTAAGCTGTTCGTCTTCCCTTGTAGCATCCTCGGCCAAGACCTTAGTATGCGTTGACATGTTCTCTATAATCAATTTTCTAGCCTCTATCTTCTGCCGCATCTCCTCGAGCTCATTTAATCGACTTAATGACTCAGTTTGAACCTGCTCAGCATATTGCCACCCGCTAATCCGCGGGCTAATCAATTAAGGGCCAAGAATCCAAGAGGGAAGATATGAGGACAATAAATCCATAAGCATGGCAATTCTTTTTTAGAAACCATAGTAATTATTTTTATGACTACGTTAAGGTCAACTGACAAAAACGAATTAATGCTATTACTCAGAGTTTGAACAATCAACATAAAAGGCAAAAGCAAACAGAGTCCATTGATCAAATTTTCCTACTTTTTGACACTGAAAATTGCGGAACTAGAGCCTTGGAAAGCACATATTACCAGCTGCTTTAACATACTTTGCACAGCACAAAGAAATCCCATTCAACTTAACAAAGCATGCTAGAAAATAATTATATCAGTGGTATTTAATCATAACAGAGAAAATGCCATGCGAATACTAGTGGCTTATAATAATGTAATATTCAAGAGCAACCTAGACGAACAAATTACAAAGATGATTCTCTTCTTCTAAAATAGAATTAGAAGCTTTAAGACAAGATAACAAAAGTTCTGATATGCAGCAAAAAGTTCATCAATTGTGGAATTCCCGGTTCAATTGAACATTATCCCCAACAAATCTGTGCATATACAAAACCCTACCTGAATGAGAGGCTGGAGCTTCTGTTCAAGAGTTAGCTTCTTATCTTTAGCCTCTTTGAGCGCAGATGAGAGGCTCCACAACCTGGCAACCTCGTGCTCGTAGTCTTCCCATTCGATGAGTTTAACCGGCTCCGATGATTCCCCTAGGTCCGACGACGGTGAGCGGTCTTGTTCCATCAACACTCCAACTTGAAAACTCAATAGCTGAACTTAAGAAGCGGTCATGGGCTGACCTCATCGTCCTGAGGCCCCAGAACAGCCTAGGGAATGGAGAGCATCGAACGGCGGTGACAGTGACTTGGTGGGGGAGAATTTGCGTGTTTTATCGGGGAACCAGACGAAAGGAAACGAGAGGTATGGTTGTTGTTTTCCGTTGAAGAAGACTGACAGGTGGAGGGAGACGGTGTAGATGGAGTGAACTGAACGAGAATGTTAATACTAATATTAATACTAATAACCCACATTCAGACATTGTTATGGGTTAGGGTCCCACTTTATCATGGGCCAGGATCTGCTCTTACAACCACCACCACAGCCCATGTCTTATGGTGGAGTAGATAGAGAATTGCGATGCGGTGAGTGTCTCTTAAAAACGGTGAACTTTAAAAAAATCTTAAATTTTATTTAATTTTGTAATCGTAAAAATTGTAAAAAGTGATAATTAAATAATTAATTTTTTAATATTAATCTGACGTTAATATTTCTATTATTATTCCTAATGGCGCTTGTCACATAAAATAGACACCCTTAATATTTATAGACGTTAAAATCAATTAATTAAATTTTATTAAATAGTTTAACTAAATTAAGTGTCTAGAATTGAAAAACTTCAAATCAAACTTTGTCATTTTGGAATTGAAGAAAAGATACAAAATGTTTGCTGCAACAAACAAACACTTGTTTTATTGGTGCGAGAAGAATGTGTCATGTGAAGCAATTCATGACAGCATTCTGTCATGTTGGTACGAGATAACAGTAACCGTCTACTGGTGCAAGATAACCAGACACAATTTCTAATAATTTGAGTGAAATCTTAATTTATCACCGTAGGCCTTCTTTCCACTAGAAAGAACTAATTTAGAGTTTTTAATTCTAGCAATTTAAGTAACGAGTTTTATTAAAAATTTTCAATTTTAAAAGGACAAAATTTAATTAAATAATTTAATAAAATTTAATTAGTTAGATTAATTAAATCTGATGTATAATAAATATTAAAAGTATCTGTGTTAAGCAAAAATTGAAAAAAAATTAAAGTTAAATTATTGGATTATTTTTTTTAAAGTTTGCAAAATTAATATTTTCTTAATAATTAACCTATAATTCATAAGAAGGGAAAAAAAGAAAAAAAAGATGGATTGCACGTGGCATACCCTCGCACTCCACACGATACAATCATTCCTCTCTCTATCTACCGCGAAGCAGAAGAGGAAAACAATACTCACCGCCATCTCTTCTAAGTACCCACCCCCAGCACACCACCCTAGCTCGCTTTTCTCTTGCTCTCTCTCTATGTATCGCTTGGATTCTTTTCTATCGCTTAGTATACGTACATGAGGACAATTTCGCAATGATCAACTCAAACCTGACCATTAATTTCAATTTAGACCGACACCCAGTTATCATCCATCCCTAGTAATAATACATCAACTGCGTAACGCAGGAAAATGTAGCTGACAAATTATCTTTACAAACTAAAAATAAAAATAAAAATTGAAACATTTTATTATTAATATTTTTTGTATAGTTAACCCTTTTGTTTATTATTTTAGGTCAAGAAGAAACGGTGAAGGAATAATAGGTGAATTATATTATCTACGATAACAAACACATAGGCTTGGAAGGAATATAAATCAGTTTCATTTGTGTGATTGGCCTAAAGGTTCTTTATTTCTTCTAACCTTCCAGTCAATTTGGAAGAAGCAATTTTAACCAACAACTTAAACTGATTCGAACCAGGGCTAATATCA
This sequence comes from Erythroxylum pedicellare, assembly GCA_027563575.1. Taxonomy (NCBI): domain Eukaryota; kingdom Viridiplantae; phylum Streptophyta; class Magnoliopsida; order Malpighiales; family Erythroxylaceae; genus Erythroxylum; species Erythroxylum pedicellare. The sequence continues at coordinate 10,079,185 of JAOQMP010000005.1, read as the reverse complement.
GAATCAGTTCAAAAACTTTCAAGTAGAAGCAGATCCTATCCCACACTTGTTGCAAGATATAAGAAATCTTCAATTGGCCTTGGACAGAAGTCCGTTGGAACAACGTGAGTTGTAGATAGCAAGCTTACACTAAGATAGCACGTCAGTCATTGACATTGAACATATGTAACTTTTGTTTGTGCCAAGAAGGGGGAAGAAAAAACAACTATAACAAGCAGATATCCAAATACAGAACTACGTATGTTAGGCAACTAACTTCTGAATTTAGGAAGAGACAGAAGGGGGAAGCAGTGAAAGTTTTACTCTACCAAGATGACAATAACCAAAAATAAGAGAAGAAATAGACACACGACATTTACCCAACCTCTACATCCAGCAATGTACAAATATGAGCTACCCAGTACAAAAATAAAGCAGAAAAGAAAAGGTGTTAAAACGTACAATTAGGGCACAAGAAATCAGTCTGATGGTTGAGATCGCAATTTGTTTGCAACATAAAGCAAATGGCTGATATTTGTCGGGGGATAGTTCTGTAGTAGTTTGAGAATTGAAGTAAAATCCCCAGCTAATATGCGCCTCCGTATGAGAATAAGCATTGCACAGCATATCCGAAGTAAAGTCTCCTACAAATGTTAGTTATTAGTTTTCCAAACTCTAATTTCCATCACTCTTAACATCAGGAACATCAATGTCAACCCTGTGATGTAAAAGTGCTCCACCATCTAATTGTGAGTAGAAATCAATAAAAAAATGTGAAACCCATGAAGGAAATGAACTTCTTCTCTTCAGCAATGCCAAACATCAATTATGTATATAATTAGTATACACACATAGTTAGAGAGAGAGACAGACGGTGTTGCAAAAGGCCTATCTATAGATCACCAGTCCTAATGCAGTAGGACTCTTACAATGACCCGTACAGGGCTTACAGTGTAAGAACATAAAGGTTCAAGACTTGTTAAGGGAAGTTTGTTTTTATCTTTTTTTCTTGATCCAAAGGTTCTCTTATTCTATATTGGAAAGCATTGTAAAAACCATAAAGCATCTTCTGGATTCAGTAACAGACTACTAAAAATTTGAAACTCACCTGAGGACCTTCAGGATCACTTAGAAGAGTGTCCCAGATATGCAGACTATCAGCGAAATTGAATTCCTGTGTCAGGAGGAGGGTAATCCATCTAAAGGCATAAAATTGGGGGTTGACCTGTTATTTTCAAACACAAAGCAGAAAGTCCTTTTGAGTTTGATGATTTAGCCACAATAATACATCTGTTAAAGATTTTGAAAATGGATCCTTACTGAATATAAAAGTTACTTAACATTAAATCTGTCAGATGGAAAGACTTAAAAAAGTATACCCCGAGTAATATTTGACAATCAATTAACAGGTACTGCAATAACAAATAACAGAATTCCTGAACCTAATTTATGAATTGGACTAGCCATTTTCATGATTCTGGCAACCATGCACAGCCTAATGACTTTTCAGTGAATTTTTCAAGTAAGATGATGATAGATATTAACATTCGTTCAATGTAATTCCCATCTTATGCCAGAACTAGAAAAATACATATATCTTATAAACAGAAACAGTGAAGAAACTATTACCAATAAGAGAGATGTTGAAGGTTAGTAGCCAGAAAAATTAAAGTCAAAATGCACTCTTAAGTGCATTGATGAACCACAAAAACCTAAAGACGCCATACTGCATCAAGTTGATGGCTATTAAGAGAGCATATATGCCAGATTAACGAGTAAAGTCAAAGCTAGTCAAGTCCTCTACACAACCTAGTCCGACTTAAGAGGTATCAAAAGTATAAGCCTGTCACATAATCATGAATCTATGTATAGGTATGGAGCCGAAGCCGAATGTAAAATCTTAAGGACAATAACCTAATGTCAAAGTTCGGAGGATAATTCTCTTATCATAGGAAAACTAACCACTTTTCTCAATGAGGTAAAATAGAAGCATATCTTACTTTAGTTGTGGTCTCAAGATGCCGCCAGAGTTCTTCATCATTCTCCTTCAGAAGCAGTGACAACTTTGTGATTGTTGAACGAATTCCCACAACACTGTTGTCAAGTTGTTGACAGAAGTGATCCCGAAATCCACTCAATAACTCAACAAAACAAAAGAATGTGTCTGCTTCAGCACTGGCCTGCATAACTTAAATACAGAAAATGATAAAGAAAATGAAACCAAATAATTATGAAACAATTGACAGTCATATCGCAATTGGCCACAAACCATTTCTAACAATATTATGAAATATTCTTGTCAACATTACTGATTAGTGAATTTGGCAACCATTAATTTTTGCATACAGAAATTATCCAAACATTTTATCATATTCCTTGGATGCTAATGCAACTTATAGGAATGATTCTATACGCATAATAACATAAATTTCAAAACTTAAAGCTTCAAGGAAGAGAATTCACGATACAATAACGTTATGATGAAACTGATTACAACACAATTTAAAGGAGAAAAAAGCATAGACACTCACCGTCATTTCCTCATCTGGATCATTTTTGAACACATAGAATAGTGGTGCTAAAATTTCATTCATCCCTTGAACATATCTTATACCCTGGTTTAACTTGGCAAATACAATTAATATGTTTCTCAAAGCATCCTGAAAATGTTAGGGGAAAAAAATTAAGTAAGCCACAAGTTATCTTAAACCAATCTCAAACAGAATGTACAACAGCACACCTGATTAGATTTTGCCAAAGGTGAATCCCCAGAGAAGAAGTGCATGTCTGGATGAGTGCGTTTTACATCTCGATCAATCTGTTCTATGATTTCTGAGTCCTACCAAATTCCAAAGTTTAAGTAGCATAAATTATGCAAATGAAAAAAGTTTGGTTAACAGTAATCATCATACAGCATAGGAACTGAAGTTTTGAAGGTGAAAAGTAATATTATAGACACGGCATATATTTGTTCAAAAGCTATTGAAGCATGATACACATATGTAAATGTGAGTCCAAACCATTAGGATAATGTTGCAAATATCAACTTTAACAACAGAGGCACTATGCTAACATTTACTATGGTACTATCCTACTGACATGCCAGGAAGGGGAAATAAAGTTTGGGGCACCGGTGGCACCTATACCAATCTAAACCAACAGTAGCACTTATAATTTTATTCATTACTGTGTGGTCAGAACTAGTTCTTTTTTAGAAGTCCAGGGGATTATGCTTCACAATTACGTTGCTTACATGAACGAATAATTAAGTAGACAAAGTTATGATTTTGATATCGTAACATATCAAATGAATGCAAATGCTTCCTCTCAAGAGAATAAAAGGATCAGTAGCAAACAAGAAACCATGGTGTGTTTTAAGCCCAATAGATATGATAATCAGCATTTTGAGAGAATCTGCCTAGGTTTAAAATTCTGCATCTGTAGAACACTTGATTAAATACCTGGAAAAACTGATTCCAGATGCTGGTCTTCCCAAGGCTCAATGGATGCTCTCCATGAGTTATCTCGGATCTTGAGAGCATACCAACGCTTTCAGATTTTGGCTCATCATTGTCACAACGTGTCGATTTCTCCAACCTCCTCGTGATTTCTGACTAACCAGCCACAAAAACAATTAGAACTTCAAATGTCACAGGGAATTTAGCTTTTAGAATAAACTCAAAGCATATATGTTCATGGAAGGAGGATACAAAATATACATTGATATCTGTATGCAATTGAACAATCACAAATAGTTAGGAAAGCTATAGATAGCAGTGCAACATAATATATATGTCACCTTTATGTACTAAGCCAAAGTCAACAAATTGCATAACAAGCTAAAGATCTAGTCCTTCAAAATCACCTGAGTTCCTTATGTCAAAATACTCAATTCTTAGAATCATAATAGGCCTCAAAGTACCAAAAGTACATACAGGATTCATCAAAAGCTCATCCTTGAAATTCTTGTACTGAGATCTCTTCTTAGCCAATTCAGTTGGCCAAATTGAACGATCTGGTGGTAAATATCCAAGCAAGAGCTGCCAATCCAGTAAACTAAGTTTCAGATAGGCACAAGACAAGACAGTCTGATTGCTGAATAAACATATTTACTCTACTATTTACCAAAATGATCAAATCAGAACGCATACATAACTACATTTAATATGTCGTTGTCTTGGAAACCTTAAAAATTAACAAAGCAAATGAGACTTGAAACCTTCATCAATCGAAAATATTAAAAGAAACTGAAATTCCACAGAAACATAGTACCTTCCAGACCGTGGAACGAATGCCAGCACCATCAGGAATCCCCTGCGAGGCAATCCTCCTCAATTCCCTCATATTTATCACTTTCCTCGACAACTGCAAAATTTCACATTTCCAATTTCCGCTATCAAATATCTCTCTAAAAACTTTAAAACAATTAAACATAAAAATCAAAACCAACGCAATTTCATCAAACCTCAGTCAACAGCTGAGCCTGTCTCGAAATCTCCTCCGGTGAAGGTCCGGCGGAGGAGCCACCATTATCGTCAGTTGGTGAGAGGTTACTGTTGCAATTGTTTCCATTATTGTTGTTGTTGCTTCTATTGCCGGTATTGCTAATACTGCTGGTGCGTGATTCTTTATGATCTTTGACTTGGGCTTTGGGGGGCGTGACGGGAACAGGTGCAGCGGTGGGAGTTGAGAGGTCTTCAGAGGATCGGGAGAGAGGGGGATCGTTAGCGGATGGGGCGGTGGTGGACCAGAGGGAGCTGTTAAGCCAATCAGGTACTTTCTTCTTGACCATCGCCAAATTGTCCTCGTATACGTATAAGATTACGTATACTAAGCGATAGAAAAGAATCCAAGCGATATACAGAGATAGAACAAGAAACAAGTGAGCGATGGTGGTGGTGGTGGTGGTGGTGAGAAGCCGGTGGCTGTGGTTACTTACAAGAGATGGCGGTGAGTATTGTTTTCCTCTTCTGCTTCTCGCTAGATAGAGAGAGGAATGATTGTATAATGTGAAGTGAAGGAGGGGCGAGGGTCTGCCACGTGCAACCCATCATTTTTTTTTACGAATTCTTATTAAAAGCAGATTTAAGTAAATATATAATTGTAAAGACTCAGTGTCTTTATTTAAACCCATAGTTTAGAAGCTTTAAACCCAAACCCTCTCTCGTCTCGACCATCTACAACCAGGTAAAAATGCCCATAGCCACTCGTTTCGTTGTGCGCTCAGCCGTGCGCTCTTTCTCTTCAGCCATTAACATCCCTAAAAACAACCATCAAATGACCCACCAATTCTTGGAACCAAACTCATTCATCGGGAGCTGGGATAGACCCAGAACCCCCAAGGAGGCCGAAGCAAAGCTCGCCGGACTTAGAAGAGATTACGCCAAGCAGATCAAGGATTTGAGGAGGGAGTATATGAAGGATACTGAGTTGATCCGCCTTGAAAAGCAGAGAAAGGAGGAGGCTAGACTTGAAGCTACGAGGATTGCGAATGAGGAACGTAAGAAACTCAAGGCTGAGGCTGCCAAAGTTAAAGCTGAGGAGCGCAAGATTGCTCGTGAGGAGTTTCAACAAACCCTGGTTTGTATACCTCTTTCTATGTGTTTATACAAGTGTGTTTTAGTATTGCGGAAGAGATCATGTGGCATCTTATGAAAGTTTGAAGTTTTAGTTTTTGGGGTGTCAGACGAACTGATTAAATTGGTTCCCTTTTTTTGTCTGAAGCATTCTGCTACATAAGAGAAATTTTTGGTTTGGGGTGTCAGGCAAAGTGTATTTTGTTGCAAAAAGGAGATACCTTTATCTCTTACTTAACTGCGGTTAAGCCTCTAGGAATACATGCTATGAGACTTAATGGGGTGTAACGATGATCTAACGGGATGTTATATCGTAATTCTATGTTTATTCAATGATTGAAATCTTAAGGAGTTGTTCCAGCTTGAGAGAATAAGATACCTTTTTGCTTGTTGGACTATGGTAACTGCAGCACGTTAATTGAGTTCGCACCTTATTGATTTTAACCTAAGGAAACAATTACGTCCTTGTCAGCTCCCTGTGTTTCGCCCTTTTCAAGTTCACAGAATTCTCTTTTGTGATATGTCGTGAAGTAGAAATGACTCTTGATTCTACCACCCTAACTTTGGGTAGGCATACTGCTTCTGCTTACTGATCTATTTTCTGATACCGAAAACCTTAGTTGTTTGTACCTATTAAGGTGTGAGTTTCATTATAATTGGTTTATTTTGGTACATTGAAACATAGTACAACAAGAGTGATTATCTCTACGAAACTATAGATTGTGAAGTTCATTTGGTTTCCTAATCCAGTGAGCAATAGGACTGTAAACAACTATTATGTACAAATATGCCAGCAATTGACTACTGGAAATTGATCTGATGGTTGTAAACTAGGCAGCATTGCTCGCGAATCTCTGTTGACCCGAATCAAATAAATTAATCAATTCTTAAGCTCCATATGCATTTCGGCTGAGGAGGAAAATGTGAATCATAATTTGGTTGGCAAAAAATGGTGCACACTATTGGCAAATGGTAATAAATTTGGATAATGAGTTTTTAATCAAAATAATAGATGAAAAATAAGTTAGTAAATTAGTCTATAACTGACTTTTGTTACTTGTTCTACTTTAGGACAAGAGGCTGAGATGTTTTTGTAATTTTGTGATTCACATGCATATTTTTTTGATTGATAATCTCAGATTCTACAAGAGTGGGATGGGATGAATTTGTGCAGTGGTATCATTAGGGACTGCTGTTTCCATGCTGCTATAGAAGCTAAATTTTCATTTTCTGATGAAGCTCAATCAGTGTGAATTTTTATTGGAAATCCTCAAAGTCGTGTGGTAATGAAGCTGAACTTAGTCTGATTATGATGGCATGAGGAATTTTAGGAAAGTGAATAAAGTGCTGCTCTGTTTTGCTGTGGATTGTTGTTCTATTCATCATAGTTTTTGCATGGTATGGATTACATGTGTCTCTCACTCCCCTTTGTACTTATTTGGAGTTAATATGCTCTCGTATTTTGGATTAATTTATTTTTCAGGTCACTTGGTTTATATTTGTTTTTCTTGATCTATTCCCATTGACAAGCTGTCTTTAGTCATCTTTCTGATCACTTCTTCAACCTTGCAAATGCAGCTGAAAGAGAGAGCTGAGAAACTTGAACATTGGAGAATGGGAGAAAGAAAGAGGGAAGAAAAGAAGAGAGAGAAGAAAGAACTCTTGCACCGACAAAGTTCCATGTGGATTAATGAAAGTGAATGGGAGAAAACGATAGTGGAGAGAATAGTTCAATCTTCTCCGCTATAAGGCCTCTTCGGTTCACAGTTAAAATAACTCATATTATCTTATTGAATTCCATGTCAAACACTACCAATTCTCTCATAGGTGTTCCATGACAATGGTTCTATGATTGGTCATGGCTCTACAGTTTGTCTTACAATCGTAGTTCAATTCTGCTTGATAGATAAATTTACAATTTCCATACAAGTTTTAAGTGTTTGTTGCCAAATTTATGTGAGAGTTGTCATTGTTGAATTATGGTTTTGATAACAGTGTGATCTAACCACAAAAAAACATCTTGAGAACATTACTCAGGTGCAGTGAATTGAAGATCTTTAGTTTTTACGGTTATGATTACAACTCAATGTCAATGCTTTCTTTTAGGAGCAAATACGCTACTTGAAGCTAGTTAAGACATTTTTGTTAGAAATGTTTTGTTTTATACACTACTACTGATGATGTAAAAACCGTCATGGTATGTTGGTGTGATATTCATAGTTACATACAAGGGCTCATGTGCTTTTATTAACTTTGCTGTGAAATCAATTATAATGTAGGTTAAGTCTTATGTCACAAATTAAGACGGTTATGTATTAACATATTTACGATGAACAAGCAATTCTTGTAGAGTTTTACGTTCTCATAACCACTTATACGAGAAAAACTGAAAATGTCAATCATAAGCCAACAGAGTAAAGCAACTAACTCGTCAAGTTATCTGGAATATATCCGACTCTGAGCATTAATTATAAATTATATGTGGGAGCAAAACTATGGATTATACAAATTAATGTAACCAAAATCCAACAGAATATCTCAGCATTCAGCTCTTCAGAGCGGGAAGGAAAGAATTGTGATTACTACTATTGTTTGTCATTCTGCCAAAACCATGTATCCATATCAAAACAAATCTATCTAAAACGAAAAATGATGACAATCTTTTACATGGAGCAATTCTCACTGGGACTTCGGCTTGTCAATCTTCACATATGGGAAAACACCCCAGAAATTGTTAACTTTCGGATTCCATCCCAACTGTTGGGCACGGCAAAACATCAGGAATATGTTTGCAAAATATGAACTGAGCCCCATCAAAATATGCCATAAAGCATGTCCCTCGGGGTTAAAAGTCCACTCAGAAATGGTATCACAGTACACTCGATCCCAAAGCCAACAGAGACTTGCCATGAATATGGAAACCAAATACAGTCTCGCCATCCACTTAGCACACTTATCCTTCGTGTGAATGTAATATTTGTACGCCCGGGGAATGCCGAGAAGACAGAGTATCAAATAATGTACCTTGAAACCAATCCCAAATCGAACTAATGCATGCATGACTGCAAAAGCAACTCCATACAGAAACAAGAAGGTTGGCATTGTACTTCGATAATGCCAATCTGGTGAATAGAGAATGTAGAAATATAAAAGCATTTCCCACACCATTGGTGTTTCATCTGCTTGCTGTTGCCTGTAAAGCAGATTTAAACGTATCAGGACTGACAAGACATTTATGTAAGCATTACAAGCATACAGGAAAAAATAATCATGAGCCACATTTTAGCACAGCTTCACTATAGTGCATTTTGAAATATACAAATTACAGTTAGTAGCAAGCTGAGGTCATGAATGTGAATCAACATAAAGAAAACAGAAGATCACTTACGCGTGCTGCAATGAGGCATGGTATAGCATACTTCCAACAGCGAGTATGATGTTGGATATGTGAAGTACTGTAAACCTCTTCTCAAAGCGTTGTCTCAAAGCATTTACAAGGCCAATAAGTGCCAAAACAATGGTTGGGATGTTTGATATGGTATTGAAGAATTCTGCAACATGTGAAGAATAAGCATAATTTTTCTCACACCAGTCAGTAGCTGTGACGGGACCCCAAAAACTTGAAATCTCTCCAACCATGTTTTCCAGTGTATGCCAAAAGTGTATGATAATCTAATTACTGCTACTTCTGCTTAGATGCCGGAGAAGCCATAACCTGCAAGACATTGAAATCTAAGAAACTGAATTATTTGAATTGTTTGTCCGTTCAATGATCTGTTAACACCACAAAACGTACTGCAAGAATTTTTTATTACAGTAAATATATCAAGGTACAATCTAACAAAGAACAAAGACAACTCCAAAAACTCTTATTACGAAGTAAACTATTATACCTTCCCTCAATACTCACTTTGATTCCTAAAATAACAAACTAAATTAGCAGACTCATGAACTTTGAGTTTTAAGTACGGGCAAGTCATCATTACAAGCAAGCGAACATCTTCTAAAACAGCAATAGACTGAGGAATGAAGAACTTGTCATATGACAACCATGATAGATTAGGCATCTTAAGCAATCAATAAGAAACAGGCTATAAGAGAATTCATATCAAAGTGAATATATAGATCTAATTATACAGTCTATCACTGAGCAGGTCCTCGTCTCATCATAAACAAGAACGATTGGAAAACTGACAAAAATTCTCAAATATTGTCTGTCACATGTAACAAAATAATGCGCATAACACATTCACGATCTTAATACTGTTAACACTACCAAATGCCTTTGGTAATGTGTTCAATAATTTCCAAGATTAAAAGCTTAAAATTTGGTTAACCACTCATCAGAAAAATAAAAACATGATAAAAACGAATCAGAAAGTATAAATGTGATTCTCGCATGAAAAGAATGTGCCTGGGCCCTTAAACTACCTCTTACCTTCTACAAAATTGAACTGTTTAGCTAAGAATTTACTGAAGTAAATTGTTTATTGTGGCAAATCAAAGGGAACAATTTGGTCAATTTTAGTATTCCAGTTCTTTTTCTTTTTTTTTTGTCATTATACAGAATACATGGCAATAGAAAAAGGCCTGTGACTTGTATTTGAGGACAGACATTAATCATTAATTCTCAGTCCGAACAATGCAATGTCCAAGTTGACTTGTTCTCCAAAACTCTCCATTCTATCGACTGCCTAAACAAATGCATACCATGACAAATACGTTAGTTATTCTATTAAGCATCTCTAAGAAGTTACCACTCAAATTGGACAACAAAACATGTAAAAGCTTCCCTTGTCAACTATCGTCTCTAGAATATATTCCCATCCAGTAAATACTACTTCTTTAATAGGAATATGTCTTTGTATATTTTCAGTAAGAAACAACGAAAACAGCTAGGAAAATGCAATTACAGCTGGTATATTTATGATAAAGATTGCAAGCAAGGAAAACAGTAATGACAGCTTGCACCAACTAACTTCTTTTCCTAAAGAAAGGAAAAGGGAAGTAAGATTGGAGAGAAGAGTCAATTTCCTTTTTCTGTTTCAAAATTCAGACTATGAAACAGAATAATTATAATAGATAAGTTATCTGCAATATAAGAAAAGAAATTAATGGTGTGAATGATTAGCTTTCACAACTTTTAACATAATTCAAAATACAAAAACTGGATATAGGAAAGGAAACAAATTAAATAGCATTCAGCAACAAATCAGCAACTGGATAAGGGTTGATGGAAATTCCATTTGAGTATGCTGGTTCAGTCAATTGGGCACTTGCTTAGTTCTATCGATCATCAATATATGTGCTTTGTCCAATAAAGTATAAAGTCGCAGTTTATTATCCGGTTTGCAAAGACAGAGCAAGAGAGAGAGAGAGGGACTGAAGGTAACTGAACCTGCCTGTTTACCATTCAATCTGGTAGCTCAACTTGTGAGATGTACCGGTAAATCAGATTTGCCATCTCCAGTTCTCACCATTCAAAGCAAATGATAAATAATCATGCTCACAAGTTAAGATTACATGCCTGTATTATCTCGAACGTTATAATGGCAGAAATGTTAACTGAAGAACAGCGCGAAACAGAAGAGCCCTAATCAACATCATCCTTTATGAATTCCTAAAATTATCAGTCAGAAAACCAAGCATTGTCGTGCACCACTTATAGCTACTTCAACTTCATCGAAACACGAAAAATTCAAGAAAATCCAAAAAAGATGGAAACGATAAATGGCCACTTACAGATCTATACGGTCGAATTCTGACACATTCGACTTTTCCCTCTTCCTCTTTCTCTCTATATATATAAATAAATGGGAGTGCTAAGCGCGTTTGTATGAATGGAAGCTTCTGTAGAATTCTTCGTCTTCGTTGGTCGGTGTGAGCCTTGGAAAAGAAATAAGAGAAAGAAAGAAAGAAAGAAAAAGAGGGCAACTTACGCGGAATCGAATCTGTGTCAACTGCGTTGTCGGGAGGGTCCTAACCTCAAGATTGTTTTGCTTTTCCTGGTTTGTTTATATTTTTAGGGCTGTAAAAAGAAATAATAAAGTTTTTCCTAATTTCGTATTATTTTTCAAGAAGGTCCCCATAATCCATAGTCCATAGTCCATAGTCCATGGTCCATTCTCACTAATATTTATAGGCATGGAATCAGTCTCAGTAGCACAGAGAGAGGCAAGAACATTCCGCAAAATGGTATGGAAAGAGGAAAAGTAAGCGGACAGTCCCGGCGTAAACTAGATAGTAACAAATTGGACAACCTAAAACGGAAAGATACTTGAGTACTTTTGAGTTTATTTTGGCTCAACTGGTAACTGTAGACTGTAGTTATAAGCAAATTGATATCTGCAAATGTTGACATCAGTTATAATCATAAAAATAGACACTGATTTTTCACATATGATTGGTATAAGTTTCTATCGATCATAACAGATAGTGAATATATCAAATCAACTGAAAAAAAATTATAGTTAAAAGCAATAAAAGGTTCAAGTTTGAGAACAAGAAGTTAAAAAGATGATAAGTGGTGTAATAACATGCACGAGCCACACAGTGAATTGGCAAAAGTTAAAGTGATGCTAAAATATACAAGAAGATTGCAAATAGTCGTATTTAATTACATAATATGTGTTTTAATATTTGGAACTCTAAATTGAAGATTGCAGACTTTTTCAACTTTGGTGTTCCACTATAGTAATTAGTTAGGAATGTTTCGTTAGATTTAAAATTACATATAAGTTGAGTAGATTAAAATATTGTTAATTTTTATTGTTGGGAATTTAGACCTCCCGAATCCAAACCTAAGGATATTTTATAGACACAATATCATAAAATAGAGAAATAATAACAACACAAGAAAATTTACGTGGAAACTCTAAAATCGGAGAAAAAATCACGGGCACCGAGAAGAAAATTCACTATGTGAAAAATTCTTACAATCACAAAATTTTTCCTCTCATCCAATATCTCAATACACCAATACACCTACAAAGAAATACCCAAAACAAACTCTCCAACTCCCACATCAAAAGAGGAATTTAACTAGAGTCAAATTTGTTATACAAATATTTGACTTTGTATTGATACATTAAACAAGAAGGTAGCAACCTCCTTATATAGGCAAGAGCCTTGCCCCAATTATTTTCTCCAACTAATATGGGATAAACAAAGGAATCAAACTCAACAATTTCCACCTTGGCGACTTTTGTTGATCTCACAACCACACTCCACCTCAATGATGATCTTCTGAAAATAACATAACTCTCAATGTAGAGAATTATCATGCTTCACAGCATCATGCTCTACTATAAAAGCATACACGCTCAGAATAAACCAATTCTAAGCCTTTTACTTCAGCACATGTCAAAAATAACCTTGCTGAAAAATTATGGTGCAACTCCCATGTTTGGTTTTCTTGGAAGTTCATCAGCCATCGACATAAATTCCACCACACACCTTGCAGTAATGTCAAACCAATGCCCGTGTGCAAACTTGTGGACCCGCTAATAATAACACATCCTCTATCATGGCAACTTTGGGATTAGCGGCATGTCATGAGGATGTACATGCTCCCTCCTTTTAGAGAGCAAGATCATCATCCATGGAGGCAATGTTAGCGACATTGTCAGTCTCTCCATTAACTGACCCAGAGCCTCTTGCCGAACCGCTCTACCTCTCGGACAATTTTTCTTCACATGCCCAGATTGTTCACAATTCCAGCATACTACATTTTTCTTCATGGAGTTCTTCTTCCGATATCCAGCTACCATCAAAGCTGAGTTTTCAGGAACATTTCCACCACCCAGTCTTCTCTCTTCTGAAAAGAGTTTTCCGGCAACTTCAGAAAAAACTATCTTCTCCTTCCCATGAATCAAAATCGGTTTCATGTGTTCATATGAAGGTGGAAGAGACCAGATGAGTCTCAAAGCTTGATCCTCATCATCTATACGAACTCCAATTGCCTCCAGTTCAGAGACGATCCCATTGAGAACACTTAGATGATCTGAAATTGTAGTACCTTCCCTCATCCGTAGTGTATGAAACTGCTCCTTTAGGTACACCCGATTTGAGACGCCCTTTGTTTGATACAACTCCTCGAGCCTTTCCCAGAGTTCTTTTGCTGTAGATATTCCATGCATATTCTCAAGGACATTCTTATCCAAACACAATCGTATCCCACTTACTGCTCTTAAATCCAAATCCTCTTAATCTTCATCGCTCATACTAGATCTATTCGTACTAATATCAGGGATTTGCCTGCCTTTCAATGCCTTATGTAACTCCGACTGAATAAAAATGTACCTGACTTGCACTTGCCACAAGCCAAAATTGACTCTCCCATCAAATTTCTCCACCTCAAATCTAAGAGGATTCGAAGTCTTATTTCCTGACATTTTTCTTGTGCTCTTCCGCCTTGATGAATTTTACTGTAGAAATGAATAGTACACCAGGAAAGTTCCCAGGAAAGAGAGGTAGGTCACAACGAACACACTTAAATACCAAGTCTTTCCTTAACCAAAAATTTCCTAGACATGTACTACCACCTTACCACACCAAAACTCCACCACATAAAATGACTTTTCTCAAGAAAATCTTTTCTGATGTGGAAGATCAGTCAAAAATTGCGACCACAGAGCATACATAGAATTTTCAAGAAAAAACACACCTTGGCTCTGATACCAATTGTTGAGAATTTAGACCTTCCAAAGTCACACCCAAGGATATTTTATAGACACAAATATTAAAAAATAGAGAAATAATAATAACACGAGAGAATTTACGTGGAAACTCCCAAACTAGAGGAAAAACCACGGGTATTGAGAAGAAAATCCACTATGTGAAAATTCCTTACAATCACACAATTTTTCCTCTCACCCAATCCCCTAATACACCAATATACCCATAAAGAAATATCCAAAACAAACTCTCCAACTCTCACCTCAAAAGAGGAATTTAACTAAAGTCAAATTTGTCATACAAATCTTTGACTTTGTATTGGTGCATTAATTAAGGAGGTAACAACCTCTTTATATAGGTAAAAGCCTTGTCTAAATTGTTGTTCCCAACCAATATGGGACAACAAATGAGCCAAACTCAACACCAAAAACATGTTTCACGGATGGAGAAGAAGAAATATCACCAATAGCAGTGATGGGAAGATGATCCCCATTAGTTGTCTCAATTTGCAAGTTGCCGTCGTATTTTTTTTATATTAATCAGATCATCAAAAGAAGGGGCCGTGTGATTTGAAGCTACCGAGTCAAAAAGCCAAGTTTTAGATAGAGATGTATTTTTACCAGTACAGCCAAGACCAGAGAGACCTGAAATAATCGTCTGCTGAATATTCTCTTGAATAATAGATGAGGTTGAAGGTTGTGGAGAAGCAGGAACAGCAACAACAGTAGGATAGTCAGTCACATCACTGAAAATAGAAGCATGAAAAGCACGAGAATTGCGATTTTGAGGACGTTTCCGACATTATGAAATAATATCCCTTAATTTTGCAGTAGTTACAGAATTTCTGAGAACATTGATTTGCAATATGGCCAAAAGCTTAGCAACTATAACAGTGTGCGTTGGACATATCGCGAACTCGCTATTTTCCTTAAGCCGCATACCCAACATTAAGAACATTAGAACTCTTATGTTGTTCCAAAGTAGCTTAAGTTAACTAGTGTTGATCCTCTCTAAGAAGTTCGTTCAAACAATATCTAATGATGGAGAAGGGCTCCGTTGCAATAAATTAGCACGTACAGATTCAAACTCAGGCCGGAGTTTCATCAAGAATTGATCCCCCTGACTAATCTGGTGAAGAGCCTGAACATCTTCTAAAGAGGTTGCAGAAATAGAAGCATACACAATTTCTATATATTTAGTCTATAATGTGATAAAACCAGTATAATATTCTTGAACAAATAGATTACCTTGGGTATAATTAGAAATATCACACTCTAACTGAAAACGCCTTGTTGAGTTTTTCTGGTCATAAACTTTCTTCAGATAATCCTACATACTTTGGCTGTCTTATAAAGTTGTAGATTGAGAGCAATAACAAGTTCCATAGTCTGCACTAACCAGCTCTTGACTATAGCATCTTGGGCTTCCCATTGTGCCGCCTTAATTGGATCTATAGGCTTAGTGTTGGTGCCATCAATATGCCCCCGTAATTCTTTTCCTTGAACATAAATATGGAATTGAAATTCCCAAGCAAAGTAATTTTTACCCGAAAACTTGACACAAGCTACCTCAATCTTGTACATGAATGAGATTCGAAACAAATACCAACAAAAATATCCCATAAGTTTTGAATCAAGAAACAATCACCCCTTTCCAATATCTAACCCAAAAAATTAAGACTCATAAAAGAATAGATTCACGTAAACAAAAAGGGGCTCTAATACCATATCGGAACTAAAGAACACAAGACAGAATTTTGTGTAAAGCTTGCCTCCCAAAACTATAGGCTCTGCCTTCAATATATAAAATATGTACAAATAATCAAATCTACATGCATCAAAAAATATTCTCTAATTATCGTAGAATATTTTAATCTAAAGATGGTATGTAATTATAAAGAATATTACAGTGATATTATAAAAACTGGGCAATATTACAGCCATATTATAGAATCTGGACAGATATCAATGAGATCTATCTTAGCCAAAGTATTATGCTAACTTGTGCTTACTTTCCTGAGCCTTTTCCCTCACGTAAAGAAATATGATGATCAGACATGTATGTTCTTTGTTTTTGGCTTGATTTCTGGTTCCTGAAATTCCTGATGTATTAAGCATCTTAGACAATCATATATTGGTAGCAACTAAACTTTTAAAAGAAGGAATCAGAAATTAAAGTGTTCATTTCGTATTGCTTTTGCTTGGGGTGTATACTGCATAGCAACGAAATCACCAAACCACTCGAATGAACCATGAGCTTCAAGCCTTCAACTTCAACCAAACCATCACATCCAACTGCAGTAGGTAGCCAGAGAGAAAGGCAGATCGCTTTTAATGGCACAGGATAGGCCAGTGTTGTTAGTACAGAAGATCACATCCCAAAGGCACGATATAATATCAGAAGAAATGATCTGACAAGAAAAGGTTTAAAGGTGAAAGTAAACTACTGCTTTGACTCGTGATGGATATTCACTGTTCAAGACTTTCTAATAAGTTATTATTATTGTAATAGTTTTCATCAAATTTAATGTTGTCTAAAATATATTTACATGCAATCAAATGATTTGTAAGTGTGCAAAAAATAATTTCTTATTTTTTTCAAAAAGAGTATTACAGTAATTGTGACAAATTATGATGTCCAACTTGAGTCAATTCGAACTTGACTTGTTAATTTCAGCCGAGCTCAGGCCAGATTGCCATCCCAAAACCCTGCAAAAAGACTGTAACTTTATCAACTGTTAGAGGTGAACGATAACCATGAAGGAGAAATTTCGGTGTAAACAGACTACCCAAAAAGGGAAAATGTGAAAGGTTCCGAAGCGCAGCGAGACATGCTTGCATGTTTAGTGGGAGGATGTTAATAAGTGTTGTATTCATGTTCACGGACTACTACCATTGGTACGGAAGAGTGGGAGACTAGTCACGGCTTTTTCTTGCTATCAATTATGCGGAATCGCCGACCCCCATGTTCTGACTCAGGGTTAAATCACAATTTAATCTCAATTAATTTATCAAAAAAGCTGCCTATTAATCGGTAGTCACAGCTTTTTCTATTAATAACGCTTGAATCCCAAAGGCAGTTGTGTAATGCCATTATGCCAAACACCGAACAACTTCACTGCTCATCATCTTCCGGACAAGTGCATGTGACCCAACTTACTAATAATGGAGATCCGTCCTCTGCTTAGCCCATCTTTGTCCGTTCCATTTGTTAAAAGATAAAAGAGTGTCTGGGGGTTACTAGTATTTTTTTCTTTTTTGGCACAAGTAAACTAGAAATGTACCCTCTTACAAGTCACCAGTTGTTCCAAAGTGCAGACTCAATTATGTCAGATTCTTGTCCTTTTTCTAAGGGTACAATCATTTAACTAGATAAAAGCTAGGACGGGCCAAGTTTTCCTAGCTGTTCCCAACAAATCCAAGTCTATGTTCTAGGTTCTTGTTCGCATTAACCCCTACTTTCATCTTTTCCCTGTATCCTCTCTGGGACTCAATCTGTAAGCAAAAGCTTTGTCAATTTCTTTTCCCTTTGCCCTTTTGGATTTTTGTTTCCGTTTCTCTTCTTTCCGTTTATTATATTTTGCCTCTCTTTTTGGTATACTTCTTGTCGCTTCAGATCTGGAGCTTAACTGGGATGTGTTAATTGCAGGTGGAAAAGCTCAAGAAAAATCTTGTGGTGGGCCTTTATAAGAATTTTGATGTTTGCTTCAATGCGTCTGACACAGAGAACAGAACTCCAGAGGTGAGCATTGTGAAGGTGACTGGATGTTTGCAGCAGACACTTGAATGAAGTAATTCTGCTATTGAGACTGTATGGTTCTGCGTTGATACATGAGGTGTAAAGGGGCTTAAGTATACATTGTCTAGATAGGATTTTCATGTACAATTGATTGTACATTAAGAGCATATTAATTAATCGGGTCAAGCTTCAGTGATGATGGTCCAGGTAAGAGGTATCTGGTTTTTCATATTTCTGGTGATAGTACTAAAAGATGTAAGCATTGGAGAAGCTCAGCCAAGGTCCTTTCTAATAAATTGTGGTGCCAATAACACTGTAAATGTGGATGGTAGGAAGTGGATTGGTGACATGTTCTCTGACGACAATATTACCCTCAGTTCTCCTGGAAGCACAGAAATTGGTGATCCAACATATGGACCACTCTACAGCACCTCCCGAGTATTCACCGGTGACATGAATTACTCATTTGCAGGGATGCAAGGAAATTACTTTGTTAGACTCCACTTTTTTCCATTTCCTTTTGAGAACTATGATGTTAATAAATCCTCGTTTAGTGTGGTGGCTAACGATCTTAAGCTGGTGTCAGAGTTGGATGTTGTAGGTGAGATTTCACATAAGGGTTTATACTTGCAGCATTCCAATGACAGTTCAAGCTCATCCTCGTTGGTTAAGGAGTTCATTCTAGCACTCAATTCAAATGAACTCGTGATTGAGTTCATTCCATCCAAAGGGTCTTTTGGGTTCATAAATGCCATAGAGATTGTCCCTGTGGGGGATGGGCTTTTTCCAGATTCGGTGAGTAAGGTAGGTGGAAATGCTGCAAATATAGATTTGAAAGGTCGGGGGGTTGAATCCATGTATAGGTTGAATGTCGGTGGTAAAGAGATTAAACCCAGTGGTGATTCAGGCCTTTGGAGGAGGTGGGCAGTGGATTCCAGCTACATGATCACAGCAAATGCTGGTTTAGAGATCAGCAACAGTTCCAACATCACGTATACCTCCAGCAATGACTCCTTAATTGCTCCTCTTTCTGTGTATGAAACTGCTAGAACTATGTCTAATACTCAAGTGTTGGAGAAAAGGTTGAACATGTCATGGAAATTCGAGGTTGATCCTGGCTTTGATTATTTGATCCGGTTGCATTTTTGTGAGTTGATATATGAAAAATCAAATCAGCGAATTTTCAGGATCTACATAAACAACAGGACTGCTTCCGATAATTTTGATGTTTTCTTGCAAGCTGGAGGGATGAACAAGGCTTATCATCGGGACTATTTTGATGCAGTCTCCACCAGAATCAACACACTCTGGATTCAATTAGGTCCTGACACTGCAGCTGGTGCTTCAGGAACTGATGCTCTCTTAAACGGGCTGGAGATTTTCAAGGTGAGTAAGAATGGTAATCTTGCCTACACAGGAAGGATTGAGTCAAGTGGGAATTCTGCAAGAAGAACAAAGTCTTGGATTCTCTGGGTGGGTATTGGTGTAGGTGTGGCCTCTGTTATAATTCTTGCAGCTATATTTACTCTCATCTTTTGCTTGTACAAGAACCAGAGGAAAGAATCGAGTAAGGCGAAAAACACATGGTGTCGGTCTTTGTTTCTACCTGGTTCCACTATGAGTAGTGTTGCTAATGTTAAGAGAGGAACCCAGAATCTATGTGGATCCGTAGTATCTACCAGAGTTGGCAAGTGGTTTACATTGGCAGAGATTCGTTCAGCAACAAGTAACTTTGATGAAGCATTGGTGATCGGGGTCGGAGGCTTTGGGAAAGTATACAAAGGAGAGATTGGAGATGGCATACTTGCAGCCATTAAACGATCAAATCCCCAGTCTGAGCAAGGCCTCAGAGAATTCCAGACAGAGATTGATACGCTCCCAAAGCTGAGACACAGGCATCTGGTCTCCTTGATTGGATTCTGTGAAGAACAGAATGAGTTGATCTTGGTTTATGAGTATATGGCTAAAGGCAGTCTCAGAAGCCATCTTTTTGGAAGTGATCTCCCTCCCCTGAATTGGAAGCAACGGTTAGAAGCATGTGTTGGTGCTGCACGGGGACTCCATTACCTTCATTCAGGAGCTGACAGAGGAATAATTCATAGGGATGTTAAGACAACTAACATACTTCTTGATGAGAATCTAGTGGCAAAGATGTCAGATTTTGGGTTGTCGAAAACAGGCCCTGCTTATGAGCACACCCATGTTAGTACAGCAGTGAAGGGAAGCTTTGGATACCTTGATCCCGAGTACTTCAGGCGACAACAGTTGACTGAGAAGTCAGATGTTTACTCTTTTGGTGTCGTGTTGTTTGAAGTAGTCTGTGCTCGAGCTGTCATAAATCCAAGCTTGCCAAAGGATCAGATTAACCTTGCAGAGTGGGCAATGAAGTGGCAACGGAAGAGGTCACTTGAGACCATCATTGACCCACACCTCAGGGGCAATTACTGCCCTGAATCGATGAAAAAGTTTGGAGAGATAGCAGAAAAGTGTCTTGTGGACGAGGGAAAGAATCGACCAACAATGGGGGAGGTGCTGTGGCATTTGGAGTATGTTTTACAACTCCAAGAAGCTTGGTTGCGTGCTAATGCCAAGGACAAGTCCTTTTCAAGCATTGGGGATTTGCAAGACGAGGGAGAGAGAGTAGCCGAAGCGAGAATCGAACCTGTTTAGCAGACTAACAAACCTGAGATTGAAGATAGATAAAGATTTTGTTAATGTATATCACACTAAAGCTATATTTTGGGAGTAAACTTAATGGTACATTTTGGCAGGAGCTAGAGAAATCTCATCTCAATATTCTATGGTTGGAGATTCTTTTTATTGTTTTGGAGCAAAATGTTATATAAACTAGAATTCAGCCTTGTCATCTCCAATGTAACAGCAGTGAGTAAGGATGTTAATATACCAGGATTTCATGTGTTACATCCCTGCCTGTGTTTTAAGTTTGTACCCGTTTAATATTACATAGTAGTACCTAAATAGGCTGACTGGTGTAATGCTGTAGCACTAATGGTACGCATGACAAGTCATCTTAATCTTCATGATTGTTAAGTAAGCTGCAGAGGATCATGGACTTCCTAGTCTTTCTCAGACTTCTGTTGGCATCCTCCGAATAGTCTATCATCCAAAAGAACATGTGTCCGGAAGCAGTAAACAGGGACTTTGATGCTTCAGCAATATACTAAAACAATCGTTGCTTGGAATGGAGATTCATCAGTTCAAGCTATAACATTTTGAAGAAAACTTCTTCCGATCTCAATTATCCAAACTGACCAAACTGATATAGTTATGGTGGTCCATTGATGCACACAAGGTAGTAAAGATGTGAGCATGAAAAAGCTGAAACAGTGACCAAAGTTATGCAAATAAAAATCAGCTCTGGGACAAACGAAAATAAGGCACGAGGAGATGGACAGAAAATTCTGGCAAGAAAAGTGCAAGTAATAAACTTATATTCTTATGTTTCAATCTACGAACAGAAGAACGCATGAACATGTAGATACAAAGGCAAGCTCCAATAACCCTAAGAACATAATTGAACTGTCCTGTTTCGCATTTCAAGTAACTACACGGCAATCGTGCTTGAATTGCAGGAAAGCCAGCGATTATAAACTTACACCACCACAACAGCCTATTCAAATTGATCGCAACTTAATATTTCTCACTTCTTCTCCAATGTCACAAAACCCACATGACAATCAGGAAAAAAAGAAGAATTACAAAAGTCTTCTCAAAGACTTGGAACCTCACAAGCCAAACGTTCATTCTATTAGTTCATCGGTTTTGAGGGAATCAACAATGGCCAAAGCGAGATACTCTCTTCTTCCACCTCGAATATCGTCCTCTTCAACGCGGATAATGATCATGCACATCATGCTCACTTTCCTGATCCTGACTCTTCTCGCCCTTGGAATCTTGTCAATTCATAATAATTCCGACGATTATGGTAAAGCCATTGATCTCAGCAGCATTCTTCATTATAAAGTTGAAAGGTGCATTTTTATGTTTTAGTTATTGAGTTTGAAATGTGACGTGATAAATGTGTATTCTTTGTGGGTTCTGGATTTTACTGTTTGAGGGTTTTGACTTTTTGTGTGGGACTGAGGAAGATGAAGGAGGCGAAGAACTGTGGGTTGAAGAAGTGACACAGTGGGAGCCTCGTGCTTTCATTACTCGTATCTTAATTTTAGTCCAGTTTTTGTTTAGTATATTTGTTTTCTCAGATATTTTTGTTTCATTAACGAAGTTGGGCTAAGCTAAAGCCCAGAGTTCGAATCCATTTTTGTAAATTCCTTTGTTGCTAGCGGAATCAGCAGTCTTCGTCACTCTTCTCTGTTCTTTGCGACAAAACCCTAGAGAGAAGAACAGAGCGGAAAAGAAACGAAGATGCCTCCAAAAGCAGCGAAATCTAAGGAAGCACCAGCAGAGAGGCCGATCCTCGGTCGATTCTCCTCTCATCTCAAGATTGGCATTGTAATTACTTCTTTTGTTCTCTTTATTCTGTGGTGCTTTGGATATTCATCATCTGTTTTGCTGCCAAAGAAACACATATTTTTTTTCCCTTCAACTGTTAAGTTGAAAAGGGTCAAACGTTTTATAAGTTGAAAATGAAAAGTTAAATACTTCAGCATCTCGATAGGTCATCAACTTTTTCTTTTCCTGTCGATTGTTGCTTTAGCTGTTCTGATATTATATGTGTTTTATTTGATCCAGCGGTACTTTTGATTGTTAATTACGAAAATCAAATGCCGTTGTAATGTAAATGGAAATTGAAAGTGAACGTGTCGAATTTTGTTTGGTTTTGAATGAGTTTTTAAATAGATTTTGTAGCTTTATGTGGTAAATCATATTCTAAGAGTTGGATAATCAGAAAACCATAATCTGTTTTCTGGGTGCCAGCAGTTTTCACTGAAATTCCGAACTTCTGTGCGAAATGTTTTTCTTGTCAAATAGACATTTTCAACAAACTGGCCTTTTTGTTCTGGCGCTTCTTTTTCATTATGATGGAGACTAACGTAGATGAGTATCAATTTTATGAATTTAACTTTAAAATTTCCTGTATTTTTCAGGTTGGACTGCCAAATGTTGGTAAGTCAACTCTTTTCAACACATTAACAAAGTTGGCGATACCAGCAGAGAACTTCCCTTTCTGTACAATTGAGCCTAATGAGGCTCGAATTAATGTCCCTGATGAGAGATTTGATTGGCTTTGCCAATTGTACAAGCCAAAAAGTGAGGTTTGTGTTTGAATATTTCACTTCTCATTCAAGTTATTATGGTATATGTGTATAGAAAACTTGCCTATCCAGCTATATCATAAATGTGATATCATATTACAAATGTTGCCCTCTAGAAAGCTTACCTGTTCAACTATATAAAGTTCTTCTTACATGTTACATTCAGGTTTCTGCTTTCCTGGAAATCCATGATATAGCTGGATTGGTTAAGGGTGCCCATGAAGGCCAGGGGCTGGGCAACAATTTCCTATCCCATATCCGTGCAGTTGATGGAATCTTTCATGTGCTGCGTAAGATGCCCATCCTCAATGCAACTCAATTTGAATGCTACTGTTTATCCATTACTTTTTTTGAGTCTACTTTCCAGGAATGAGTTTTAATACTGATTGCAATGAGTTTGACTAAATATCTAGCTCAAATGCCTATTTTGAGCCTATGCGCATGAAGTCCTTTGCCATTTTTATTTTTCTGAGGGAGTACAAACGTTTTAATTTATCTTTCGCATCCCAAAAACGTCGTTCTCTGTTAGCTCTCCTTGCCTCTGCCATGCTTCTGTGGCTTTGATGTTGTTTATAGTGATCTGAACTACTAAGAATTTTAAAAGCAAAGTGTGGGAAGGGGTTCCTATCAGCATCATAAAGATGAGAAAATTTCCATCTGTCTGTGCACGGAGCTTTCTTTTTTTCTACATGATCAGTGTTTTGTGATCATACTGAGAAAATGTTTGGAGATTCCTATTTCATACCTTGCTCCTCTTGACATGGTTTTATGCCCTATGTTGTCTTATACGTACTTTCTTGGTATATTTGTGTAACTTCTTACCTTTACCTATATTCATGTGCTTTAGGTGCATTTGAAGATCCAGATATTATTCATGTAGATGACTCTGTGGATCCTGTAAGAGATTTAGAGGTTATTACTGCTGAGTTACGGCTAAAGGTATGTTCTTTGAGGTTGTAGTGAGGACAAGTTTTGCTTTGAGTCATTAGACCTTTCATGAGAAACTTTGTAGTTTCTGACATATCTGGCACTACTGCAGTCAGTAGGTGTTGTTTTGCTATTCTTTTATTTGTTTTATAATGGTATTAAGATACTAGGTTGTATGTGGTGTCCTTTCAAAATTTTTCTAGGTATAAAAGAACTTAATTTGACATGATCAAGCATCGTTTTTGTTGGGACATTCAACCACCCAGTGTGCTCATATTTCTCTCCATATTTAGCATAATTATCTTCCTTTATAGCATAGCAGCACTTTTGTATGATGACTCATTGCCTGAACTGGGGAAATATGAAATTTGGCTTCACAGTACGTGGGAGCTGACTCCATATAGACTTTTAAGAACCAGACAGTTTGGTTTTTGAATTATTTATGCTCTTAGGATTAGCATCCTCTCTTCTGTTTTTACTTTAGTAAGAATTGTTTAGCCTTGTTTTAGGGGTTTTTTGACAACTTATCCCAAGTATCTGTAGACTATTTGTTTCACTTCTTCAGTCCTGCCTTTGATTCTCTGTTACTTAGATACAAATGCAACCATTGGATTTTATTACATAGTCCTTGTGAGGAGATGTTTTAAATATTATTTTTCTTGAATGCAATGTAGGATATTGAATTTGTGGACAGAAGAATAGAAGATGTTGAAAAGAGCATGAAGAGAAGCAACGACAAGCAGTTGAAAATAGAGCATGAGCTTTGTGGCAAGGTTTGTCTTGGTCATTCAAAATAATTTTTTAGCTTGTCTGCAAATTTATTGGCACATATCACTTGCCAGATGCGTGTGAAATTTTTCTCTAGTACCTTAGTTGATGCCTTTCTGAATATGTGTTTAGATTTCTTTATGATTTTATAAACTTCTGGCTGATAACCATTTGTAGCCCTTCCAGTTTAAATTTGAACCCCATGGTAACATCATTTCTAAGATTTGATGGAATAAATTTTAACTGCTGTTGATCCATGCTGGTTCATGGTCTGCAGGTCAAGGCATGGCTTGAAGATGGGAAAGATATCCGCTTAGGAGACTGGAAGGCTGCTGATATCGAGATTCTGAATACCTTCCAGTTGCTTACTGCCAAGCCTGTTGTTTATTTGGTATTATTCGTATCTATTTCCACCTTTTCTATTTGATCAAATTCTTTAATTGTTAAAGCTATTGCTGTAGATTCCATATTTAAGTAGCTATGATGTTCAGCTATTCATCTAACTTCTAGAGTTTCGTACTTATCTCCCCACTTTTTCAATGTATTAATTTGGGTTATAAGTTTAGTTGGCTCTTTTATTGCCTTTAGGTGTTAGCAATATGTAAATTGTTTTCTTTTTGTCATATCCAGTTGACTAATATCCCTATATTAACTTGTGTGTGTCAACAGGTGAACATGAATCAGAAAGACTATCAGAGAAAAAAGAACAAGTTTTTGCCCAAGATTCATTCTTGGTAAGTCTGATGTTTTCTGCACTTTTACCATCTCGAGTTTTTTGAGCATATATTTTTTCCCAACAGGTAATGTTTTTGCATGAGCATGTATAACTGCTACCTTTGTTCTTTGTTGATGCGTGTGAATACAACCTTACTTCATTAAGGTCAAGGTCATTGCAATGGTATCTCAACAAAATGTGTTAGAATTCAGCCACAACCCATAGTTCAGTCAAAGCCCATCCAAACCTACATTCGTAGGGGCAAGATGGGGAAAGGAACCACTGCTGCCACTTAGGCAGTTTGTTAGGC
>JAOQMP010000005.1:10032399-10044315 GCA_027563575.1 Erythroxylum pedicellare | reverse complement strand
TTTGTGTATGATTATGTTATTTTACAGGTTGAGTATGATGGTTGTGGAAGTGGAATGTGCATGTGCATATTCTTCTTTATTGAGATTGCAAAATTGTTGTTTGTGTTAGAATAGCATGTTAAAGATTGGAAAGGTTGTACGGAATGAATCATTTGAGGTGAGATTTAAGAGTTTAACGAAAGTTATTTAGTAGTTGAATTGATATGAATAGATAATGCATTTTGCAAGTTCATAGGTGCGAAATTTGTGTTTTGAACTTAAGGGGAAAACTGTATTAATCTAGGTAGAATTAGCCAGAGTGACCTTCATGAAGGTTGTATTTTGTCTTTCTGGTTTTCCAACAATATAAAGTATGAAATTTTTGGATATCGGAGCTAAAAGATACGATCAATATAAGTGATGATGCTACATAGGATGCATATAGGACAGTTAGAGTAAGTTTTGAGAATTGGTTGGATGTGATGAGTCATTTGAGATGAGATTTGGGAGTTTAATGCAACAAAATTGGTAATTGAATGTTTAAGGAGTGATATTTCATTAGAAGAAATGAGTTTGGGAAGATTATGAGTGAAAGGGAGGTTAGAATGGATGTAGGAACCTTTGGAGAGGCTTAGGAGGGAGTTTTGTGACACATATGTCCCTTAGACGGACTTTAGGTTCGTTGAACGGATCTTCTTGGGGTGTAAAAACACCCCCATCCCAGTCCATGTCTACTAAACGGACCTTCTCAGGTCTGGAAAGTTCTCCCAAGCCCATCTATGTCCATTAGGCAGACATGTATTAACGGACATACACGGGACAGCTACAGTAAATTACGATTTTGACCATTTTAGAGGCAAAATCTCGCTTTGTGATCTTCATGAAAGTTTAGATCTAGAAGTCCTATTTCAAACAATATAAGAATGAAGCCAATTAGAGGTTTCTAGTAAAAGTTATGTCAATTATCCCAATATAGGTACAATATAATTGAGGATATAAACATGGTTGATTCTTTTGGCAATAACTTCATCATCCAACCTCCAAATAGAGTGATTCTTGAAGCAATAGATTCCTAACACATTTTTATACTCTCCATAAAAATTTGTATCCATTGGTATTGCTTTGGAAAATATTGATGGAGAAAAAGTGAGGAAATTGATTGGAAGAGCATGAATTGGTTATTTACCAAACATATTTTGGTATTTTATCGATATCTTGAACCGTAGAGTTCCGATTGAGATGGTTCTTGCTTCGAAATAAACTAGAGACATGGAGCTACAATTGTTTAGAAAAAATTCAAGTGGTGATTAGGGTGTTTGATTGGTGTAGGCTCGCCCTTGTGGTTTGAGATGTTATGAGAATGATGACTAAGGAGATTTCATCGAAATAACCCTATAGAGAAATACGCACACGTGTTATGATATTTGGAACGATTGTTGGACTCTAGAAACGAGATCCAACAATCATATTCTGGAACTAAACCTTATTTAGGGTAAGGGATATAGCCTATTTGGGGGATTGATTTGTATTTTATGGATTGATGAGTGTTGAATGAAAGTTCTTAGGTTATGTTTATCTCTCTTGCATTTCACTGTTGCTTCTATGCTTGATCTCCATAGATGCAATCTTAGGAATCATATAATGGACTGAGAGGTAAAGTATGGTTTATGCTCTAGAAAGATAAACACCTTAGACTTAGAGATAGAGATATCCTAAGTTAGTGTGATAACTTGTGGTTGCTTACTCTTCACGGATTTAACTAGTTAGTTTGCACATTAAGAATTGTAATCAACTAATTAGATATTCTTGTGTGTCTTAAGAAAGGATATAAGTAAAGTTGCGCAACTATTATTATAACTTGATATTCAATCAATTTCATAATATATTAATCAATCTTTTGAGGTGGTGAACCCTCAAGCCCTAATTTTAAATAATCTATTTATCCCTATTTGCTATTTTTTAGTATTTTACAATTTACTGTCTACCAATTCAAATCATCTTTTAAGTGCATTATTAATTTCGTTCAAGTAATTAGAATTAATTTGGTAGTGAGTAATTTAATCCTTGTAGAAGATGACATTGGAATACTTAATGTGTAGGTATTAGAAACGATTCTGTGCACTTGTAAAAATTTTGTCGACCACTCTCTATAGTTGCAAAAAGTACTAAGGGTATTATGGCGCACATCTTACTCTCATCCAAAATTTCTTCCTTTTTTTTATATATATTTCAAATCTAAACTCTTCGCAATTGAGTATTTAATAATTGCCACCTTAATTCTCTTAAATATTCAAACTTTGAACCTGCATCCTAAGCTAGAATGTTACAAGTTGGATCATAATAAAGGTTTTGTATTTACCTCTCGATACACTGTGTAGTCATGACTTAGGTCATCACTTTTGACTATATTCATTGTCTCTTTCAAAATTGGAATCCTCTTGTGCATCTTCGTATCCTTTTTCTATTTCATGGTTTTCAATATCACCGACGGGCAACAGTCTAATTTTTAATTCTTTTGTTATATTTGCTCTCTTTGTATTTTGATCTACTAACCTAGAGTTTACGGCTAGTTTTTCCAATTTCACATTAAATTAGCCAACAAATTACGATCACTGACCTTAAGCACAGATTCTTTAGACAAATTATCAAACTTTAGTAGACAAAACATCAGTGATAATAGACACATAATCAACTTTAGTACGCACAGGATCAACTTCGCCATCAATAAGAGTAGCTTACATATTTAATAGGCACACCACTCTCATCTAATTATGTGGTATTTTCTTTGTCATAGGCTCTATCATTCACATTACTCACTCTCAAAACAAGCACTTTATCCTTTGTGTAACAGATTGTCTTGTTCTTCACTATTTATTGATTGTGTAACAGATTGTCTTGTTCTTCACTATTTATTGAAACCATATTACCATTAGTACTGTTATCTACGTTACTTGGTTTCGACGCTTTTTTTTTTTTTAAGTACTATCTTAACTAATTCACCTTCTTCATGTTTATTTAGGTGCCTATAGTACTAGTTACCTAACTTATCATGCCGATTATGCTTAACAGTTCTCGTAACACTAAGCCGATATATTTTATTTAGATCAATACTTTCAATGTATTTAAATGAGTTTTGTCCTCTGTAGTCTGTAGTGAAACAAAAATTCCTTTTTAATGGCATTTCACATCATAATAAAACAAGAAATTGAATGACAGATTATTCATTGTCAGCCTGTGCCTGTTCAAATAATAAGTCATTTATCATTTTAATGCACTCCAATATAACACACGTGAACTTAATTAGCCTACCCTAAAACAAAATGGTATAATTCAACAGCATGTACTTTGCCTCAGTTTTCAAAAAGAAAAGGCTATAATGCGCATTCCTAAAAATGTTGACAAGGACAAAAATACTAAATCAATGATGATATCACCAGAACGGAACGAAGGGTAAATTTTTATTAAGAAACATAAAAATTTATCTAAAGTTAAACGGTCAATTTAAGCTTTTTTTTTTTTCCTGGTTCAAAATAACCCTTGAGTTAAACGGTCAGTTTAAGCTTTTTTCCCTGGTTCAAATAACCCTTTGAATCCATCGGATAAATCATATTATTATCATAACATGTTTTATTTTTAACTCTCATCTTTGAAGTATAAAGACGTCTCCAGTAGAGTCGGAGTTGTACTTCTTAGGTCTCCAAAAGATGGTTAATAGCAGTAGAAGACTTTAACTTGATGATTACGTATAGTATTCTCTTTTTCTGGTCGCATAAAACAGGGAAAGGATTTGCTATTTTCGTTTTACGTAGTTGAATAAATAGAATAAGAATTTTAAACTTTACCAAGAGTTATCCCTCTTGTTCATCTTCAACGCAGTCTATTTCTGTTGAAGCCCTCTGCTTTTGGTATAACCTGCATCTAAACATGGGCGTGGCTTCCAAGGCTAAAACCGGATCTGTATTATCCACATCTTCCCACTTGTACAAAAATGTACTGGTCTTTTACACCTAATAATTGTTATTAATGAAGACAAACAGTTCAAACCTTTTTGTTTTCAGTTTCTAACTTCCACCAGCAAGAGGCAACCATCTCTCTACCTTATTGAGCCACCACCTATGGATGCCACTTTGCATACACCAGTAGAAGTGGTAAGTGGAATATCTTTGTAGCAAGCCACTAGATCTTGGTTAGTTTGCAAATCCACTTGCAGTGTCTCCCAAACCTTCTTCTTTGGGTTTAAGACATCGTCTGCCTGGCCTTCAAACCCCGGAAATGTAATCCTCTCCCCAACTGCAGCAGAATGGGGTGGATCAACCAATTCAACCTGAAAATTTTGTCAATATTGATGAAATAAATCAGCAAAGGTTCATTCATCAATGTACATCTTTCCACGAATATCTGATAAGTGCAAAAAAAACATGATCACAAAACTCGTTTCCATAAATGCATTGAAGAGAGTAACCATAAATAACTCCAACAAAAAGGTCATCCCCATAATACAAGTTCACACAACATATGTTTTACTGGTCAAACTGTCCACCCCAGGAGTCCAAACCACACATGACATATCAATATTCAATGTTGCTTAATATAATCGTAGCAACAAGAGTTGCCAAGATACCTAAAAGAACAAAGTATCCTAGTATTATGTAAGTTAAGTTGGAAAGAAATATGTTTCCTTTATTGTTCTGGGTTCAATGGTTAAAATTCAGAAATGTACCCTTATCAATCAGTGAAGGGGTTTAGAATGATTTCATATTTAAAAACAAAGCCACAGGAAATGTATAAAAAGATACAAATCAAATTTGGTAGTCGGGTTATGCTTACCTTGGTATGGTCACTGTTAGAGGCAGCAAGAACCATGGCTTGTGACTTAATGCCCCTCATGTTTGCTGGCTTTAGGTTGCAGAGAACGCAGACCTTACGGTTCTGTGCAATAACATATCATCAATGTCATGGCAATTTGATATTTGTTTTTTCCAAAAGCAAATAATTTATGCTCCGCATAATCACCTGCATCTCCTCCAGAGGTATATACTTAACAAGCCCACTAACAACCGTCCTTGGCTGTGCTTCACCCAGATCAATTTCTTCCACATATAGTGAATCAGCATCAGGATGCTTTTGAGCTTTCTTTATTATGCCAACACGAATATCAAGTCTTGTTATGGAAATTTCTTCAGCTGTCCCCTTTTTGGAGTTGGCTTCATTAGCAGGTTTTCTTGTCTGCTGCTTCTTCCCATCACCATCTGTAGAAAAAGAGTCATCAGTTTTAGCCAGCTATCGAGAATGTAATTTCACACCACGTAGCAAAATTCTTTGTGAAGAACAAGATTGGCAGGGAAGGTTGCTATTTAAAACAAAATTTAAAAGAACCAAAGCTCGAAAGTGGAAATATTAATAGAGACTGGAAATTTCCCCCAATCAGCTGCTTCAAACTTCTAGGTATTAGGTCAGCTCCAAATAGACACAAAAAGAAGATTGAATGATGAATCCAATTGTAACCCGAGGATTGTTATCAAGAGTTCCTCTTTAAAAACATTCAAGATAAAAAAGACTACCATTACAAGCTCGATTTTGGACAACTAGGAACAGTGAAGATCATGTCAACATATTTATTGCAACAGCCAAGCCACAATAAGGTCTCTCAAATGATGTTATTTGGACTGACAGAGAGGTTAGGCTGTTTAGTGGTAAGCAACATAAAAGGTCTACATACATATAGATGCAATTAAGAAACAGATTGAATTTTCAAGAGAGCCTTTGATTTTCAATTAGGGATGGAATTAAAACTAGCAGATACTTATGCAAATTAACATTACATAAACATTTTTCTGGATGTTTATAACCAACATTGCAAAGTTTTATTAAAGCTCAATCCACGTCAAATGACTTGTAACCTAAAACTTTGGTCTTCTTCAGTTGCTCAGCAATCTTTGCTGTTTCAGCTTCTGCCCTCTCTCTCCTATCAGCCTGACTTCCAGCAAATTTGTTCCTGAAGAATTCTACTTCTTCATCTTTCTGTACATGAATAAATATTCGTCAATTAACCACAAACAAACCAAACGAGACATAATAGGAGTGGGGTAATCTCCTCCTCCAACATATCAAATCTAGCATGCCCATGCAAACCATGTACACTGATGAGGAATGTAAAACAAATGGCCCAAGGACATTACCAGTTCCTTGAATAATGGCTCTGGTTTTCCAATTTTATGACCAGAAGGTATGATTTCCCAAGGTCTTCTTGCCCTATCAATATCCCCTTTCTCATCACAAAGAGAAGCTTGTTCAAGAGGTAAATCAAGCTGCTTGAAAACCTTAAGCACCATTGTAAAAAAGTTTCCCAGAATGGAAAAATCAGATAGAGTTGAGAAGAGAACAAAAGTGCTATGCATATATGTGCAAGGGATCTAAATTACCTCAACAGAGAAAGATGGCATGAAAGGTTCCAACAAATAACCAAGAAGATATACTAGCCCAACTGAAGTCCTCATAACTATGGAACAGGATGGTTGGTCCTCCTTGTAAAGTTTCCAGAATTGACTTTCCTACACAGCAAGGAACACATATCATTTAACAACCACCCCAACAAGAAAACTCAAAAATGGAAAGAGCAAGTTAAACAAATCAATGGAAGAAGACGTACCTGAAGGTATGCATTTCCCTCACTTGATATGCTCATTGCCGTTTTCAGTCCTTGCTTTAATTTAACCTGATGTGTGGCAATCATTAATAAGTGAGGCAAATGCTACGTGTTGAAAGTGTTTATTTGTATTCACTATATTTCTGTACATAGGAATAGGGAATAGCTAGGTTTATATACAAACTTCCTAGGACTATTTAGGAAGTAATCTAGCTATTAACTATAGGAAATCTCTCAATTATAGGAGAGATTATAGGAGCAATAATAAACATATCAATACAAGATCAATCCTAATTAATACAAAATCAATTCTAATAACTCTAGTCAACATTAAGTTGTGTCCAAGGTTACACAGCAAATCACAAATACCTTCTCCATGGCTTCAACATATTGTTCCATGAGTTTTCTGACTTCTTCAGCCAATTTCTCGGTCAGAGGATGTGAGCCTGCACCTGGAGCATCAGGAATAACGGAACCATATCCAGCACCTGCAAATATAGTTCACAGGGCTTTGAGAATTTATAGTAGTTCAATCATGAGCCGGTTATACCATTAGCATCAATTTCAGTGGTAAAATTCCATTTCAGGGGAAATTTTCCACAATTTCTCTCTCATATGTGCCAGTCCCACAATAACTTGAGAGACTAAACCCAAATATTGGCACCATAAACCAGTACGATACTGTGAAAAGTTTGTGATGTAACAAGTGGGTTCTAAAGATAGCTAACAGGATTGAATGTCAAAAAACTGCTCTACCTGAAGGTTTAGCAATGAAGCTCAAAACACGATTTATGAAGTTGCCCAAATTATTAAGCAGCTCACTGTTGAGTTTTGCTTGCAAATCAGACCATGTAAACAATGTGTCAGACACCTAATTCACAAAGTGAAAAGAATTAACATTTGGTTTGTTACAGGCCAAAGTATTGAACCCAAGAGCAGAAATAGTATCAGCAAAAGCAAGATTACCTCTGGGCGATTCGTTAGCAAATAGTATCTCCACACTTCTACAGGGATATTTGTATCTTTTGCATCATTACCAAAAACTCCTATTCCTTTACTCTTGGAAAACTTCCCTGAGAAGTCATCAAATTAAATTGTCATAAACAGAAACAATGCCAGCACAAAAATGTTAGACTACTGTGGCAACTTTTACCTTAATGCATACAATGTACACATTATTGACTAACCTGCTTCATAATTTAAGTATTCAGTAACGCTTATAGTTTTCATCAACGTCCAATTTTCACCAGTTCCAAGAAGTGTCGATGGAAACATAACCTAGAAAAAGAATGCACGCATCAGAGAGATAACACATCAATGACTAAAATGAGAAGCTATAGCGTACATTTGTTTCCTGAAACAAAAAATAGGATCTTAGTTCAATGAATGAAAGAAAAGTCCACTGTTGAAAATTAACAGAATGACATGGGACAAGTATAACAATTTCAAGGAGATGCACTAATGTCATAGCCAGAAATTTTAAGCACAGTAGAAAAATCTTAGTACGACCAAAATTTTTTGGCGTAAATGAATTATAATCAGAATGTACTTCTTCCAACATGCCACAATTTTTATGCCCAGAAAAAACTAAATATAAAATTTATCTCCTCACAGGATATCTATTTTGCAGGAAATTAATCAAAACTAAGAGAAAGACCCACACTTTGAGAAATTAAGGCAGATTGGATGCCACTCGCTGAGCTAATTTCACATCAGACCTTATATCACACAATCTTGGAACAAGATGTGTCATGAAAAAAAAAATCTAACAAACAAGTTTCAGCATGATTGATAGCTGCTTCCAGACTTTCCAAGCTTCATTCAACTGTATAATGAAGCTAATTTGGATTTATCCCTTATACAATTATCAGTTAAACACAGACAGCAGTAGTCATGTAAAAAGGATCAAACCCTAACAAAAATAAAGAATTAAAATAGATGCAGGTCTATGAAATATTTAAGAATAAAATCCATTATGTACTCATTTTTTTATCTCCAATGTGCACAACATCAACAAAATATTCAGAATAGCACACTTACTGTGTGGAAAGGTACATTGTCCTTTCCCATAAACTGATACAGTTCAACATTTTCAGGATTCTTCCACCATTTCTCCCAGTCTTCTGTGTAGCACTTAGTTATTGAGACATATCCGATAGGCGCATCAAACCAAACATAGAAAACCTACCAAAAGCATACTTGGAAGTGACAATCAGTATAGCATCTAAAAGGGAAAACAATAAATTTTCAAAAAAGCAACAGTATATGGGTGGCACAAATACATAACAAGTACATAAAAAATGAATTCATAGTAAGGTCAAAAGACAAAAAGATAAAAGAACTGCACAAAAAGAAAAATTATCATTTGCAACCCCATCTAGACCAGATCAAGAACAACGAGCATCAATCCAAATGCTCAAGAAAATATGACTAGCCCTCACAACAAATATGAGTTCATGAATACATAAAGAAGCATCCAGAATGAAAAAAAATTCAGCGTGGTTGGGAAAAATCATATAACGTCAGAAATTGGACTTTTATGCATAAAGGAGATTGCATGCTATTCCTAACCTTGTCCTTGTACTTTTCAAGTGGAACTGGAACCCCCCACTTCAGATCCCTGGTAATGCATCTTTGCTTGAGCCCTTCTTTGAGCCACGCATTTGTTGCTTGAATTGCATTTTGACTCCAAGATCCAGCAACAGACATGTTTTCAATATAATTTACCAATTTATCCTTCAAGAGAGGAAGTTCTAGAAACAAGTGATCTGTGTCACGAATGCGTGGAGTGGAATGACAGACCTGTTCAATATGTGAGAATGAGAAACACAGGATACACTATGATGTTTCATACTATTGTTGCTACATGTAAAACGAAAAAGTTCATATATCATGACCTATTTGCTACTGTAGATAATAAAACTAGTTCTTTTTTATTAGATACAATGTACTATTTGAAGCTTAGTAACAAAATCTTAATACCAAAAATCAAGTAGTATTGAAACAGCAGATTTCAAGCGAAAGATGCATCAGACTAGTACTTCCACCAAAATTTTTCAGACTTCCATATAGACTTTCAAGAATTCCTATGTGAGCCATATATCAAAGTATCAAACCATAGTAACTTGCCCTTCTACCAAAACCTCCTACAACCCATAGATAAGAACAAAAAGGAGAAGGAATTGAATAAACTGTGTTTTAAGATTTCTAGTTTATGCAAGCTGCACCACATGTTTCAGATCAAATCACGTCAAGTGTGGATGAAATTATTCGATCATCCAGCTAAAAGCTATAAGAAAGTAAATGACTTTATACAATTCATAACAGAAACAAAAAGAAAAACTTAGATAAAAGCAGAGTATCTTGTACCTTGCACTTGGGATCTTTTAACTCGGTTGGGTTCAAAAGTTTTCCACATTTCTCACACTGATCGCCCCGTGCAGAGTCATAGTTACACCCTTCGGTAGGACAGGAACCTTCCACAAGCCGATCAGCTAGGAACTTTTGGCATGTATCGCAGTAAAGCTGAATCGCGTAAATAGTTAGTAGATATTGAAAAACATTTTCAAACTCATGTGAATGTATAAGTTTATGAAGTGATGAGTCGGAGTGCTCAATACCTGCTGCATTGTGTTTTCAGAAAGCCAATTATTTTCCCACAACTTATTGAAAACTGCCTGGCAAATTTCTTCTTGCTGTGGTGTTGACGTCCGTCCAAATTCATCAAAACTTATGTTAAACCATTTATAGACTTCTCTATGAATTGCATAGTACCTGGAAGAAACCAAACCAACAAAACAACTAATCATCTTAAAATAAAGCAGAACATAGAGAACAGTTTGAAAATGGAACAGAGAATATGTATACTTGTCGCAGATCTGTTTGGGGGTGCAATTTTCCTCCAAGGCCTTGGTCTCGGTGGCGGTTCCATACTCGTCAGTCCCACACATGTAAATGGCATTGTAGCCTCGAAGACGGCAGTAACGAGCAAACACATCAGCACTCAACACGCCTGCCACCAAACAACATGCACTTGCATATGCATAAATATACGTAAACCAAAAAGGCAATCTTTGAAGATTTGTTCAATTGTTTGCGTCAAAAGATTGTTGGTTTGAAGAGTAACTTCACAAGTAAGTGTTGACATGTATATACTGAAAGAGGGAGGGAGATGGTATGTATAATGAATATTACAGCCAATGATGTTGCCGAGATGAGGGACGTTGTTGACATAAGGTAAGGCACTTGTGATAAGAATGTTCCTCTTTCCGGGGAGAGGGACCTTGGGCAACGCCGTCCGCTGAACACCGGTGGAGGAGGAGTTAACAGCAGCCATTTGATCGTGATTTTGACTCCAAATTGCTTGTTTGTTGGTCGATGTGAGAATTTTCCAAGTCGTTACATCAAAGCTAACAGAGAGCGTGAGAAAGAAGCAGGCGACATGTAGTAGGGCAAATGCAAAATCACGCGACCCACGACCCGAACCGACCCGACGCGACCTTACCCGCTGTGCTCTGTTGCTTTGTATACTCTGGTTCTACTCTGGAACGTCAAAACTATTAACGACTTCAAAATTTCGGACATAATAATGTATAGATAAAATATCGGACTATATACAAAAATCTTGAAACTTACAAAGAATGTGAAATGTGAATACATCAGTATAAAAGGCTTTTGAATCTTAAGATTTTTTTTAAATTAAAATGAATAAGTGAAAACATTAAACATTAAAAGCTTAGGCTTTATTTAGTTGGATATTAATTAATGAAATAAAATATAATGAAATATAACAGAACGGTTTATAATGAAATGGAATGTAATATACTAAAAAGTTGTTTGTGAGGGATGAAAGGTTCATAATGTAATGTAGTGAAATATTATTTGGAAGATAGATGGAATTGAATGTAATGTATAATAAATTACTTTTATACCCCTTATATTAAAATGTTTATTGAAGGAGATTTATTATTTTATTATTAATTATATAAAAATATTATTATTAATTATTTAATTTTTTTATTTTAAGTGATTTATATTTTAAAATAATTTATTTATATAAAAATATATACAAAAATTAAAAAATACTTTTTTTATATATTTTCTATTTTCATTAATAAAAAATTTATTAAAATTTATTAAATTTATTATTAATTATATACAATTTATTATTAAATACATAAAAGTATTATTATTAATTATTTAATTTAATTTATTTTATTTTATTTTATTCTATGTGATTTATATATAAAAATAATTCATTTTATTTTTATTTATATAGAAATATATACAAA
>JAOQMP010000005.1:10021873-10032299 GCA_027563575.1 Erythroxylum pedicellare | reverse complement strand
TATATTAATATTATGATTTAGTCAGAGTTGGTATTAAGAAGAATTATTGAGGGTATAGTAGGTAGTATGTATTTATTAGTTTACGTTATCCTAAATCCTCCGAATCAGAGGTTTCTTAATTTCACTGTTTAAAATGAAATGGAACGTAACATAAAACCCTCCGCTTCCATCTTATTTTATTCCATTTCATTATGAAACCCTCAAACAAACTATAGAAATATGTTACGTTCCATCTCCTTCCATCAGTAACCCCCAACCAAACAGGACCTTAATATAGAAGAAAATAGTTAATTAGTTAGATTGCGTATTTTTAAACCTCTCTAGACTTTATATATTAGCAGGATTTTTACTGATATATTATTGATATTATTATATTGAAAGCTTAGAACAAAAGTATTTTGACCTAACCAGCTAAACTAAGTACAAATAAAAGAAAAAGAGATTGAATAAGCAAGTTTAAATAGATCTTTACTATGTTACTGGTATCTTAATCTATTAAGTAGCTAATCAATGGATATCATATTTCGTGTGGTAGATTCCATCTAAGCATGTTAAGTATAGTTTGTTTGAGTTCGAATTCAACGAGTTGATTGGAATTGACCAAATTTTAGATTGAGTTTAAATCATTTTTAGAAAATTTAGGCTTTAAATCAAATTCTGATTCTAGCTTGAAAGTCAAGCTCAACTTATGATCAAATTTCTCAAATAATATAAAGTAATATTTTTTTTATTAATATAACAAAACAATGTCGTTTTGTGTATTGATGAGTGAAAATGCAACCCCAACATTGTTGCTCTTTAGTCTCTTGTCTTACCAATCCTAACAATTTTGTCATAATGGCATGTCATCAGTGTATATGTCTTTTCTTAGTTTTTTTATCGTTTCTGAGAAACCATTTCTTAATCTTACTTTCCTAATTTGTATTTTTTAAAATGTCTTAATAACAAAATAAAGTTGTAGGTTCGTTTATCTTTAATCTTTTAATGTTTAAAATTCTTAACATTTATTACAATAGTTTAAGTTTTTATTCCATTTAGTTAATCTCATTTTGATTGCCTAATTAAATTGGACTTGAAAATAAAATGTAAATACCAAATAAAGAAATAAGTGGTGGTCATGGAATCTATAGGGCTTAGTTATAGGGGGAATAACTTTTGATTTATCTTTGTTTGAAGTCACCTGTATAAATTTTCCATATAATGCCTTTTAGAAGCATTGCGACGGAGGAAAAGGAGGGAGTTCCAATATTTTTAATGGTGATAGATAGATTTTCAAGCATAACGCCCAAGCTTGATTAGGTTTTAAGTGAAGCTTGAATTGCCAGCCCACTACCATTCTCAGTCCTATCTTAAAATCATGTGTGCATTTTCTGAGATGGGACTTAGATTGGTGATTCCTTTAGCAATAATGATTTTTATACTTTATGATCACCTATAGTTTTAAAAGTCTTTGATATCTTGCTACTCATTCCTAAAATGTCTAATTTCTTTCTCTCAATAATGCATAGATGATGCAACTAAAGATAAGTTTATGAATTGTCATATCACCTTTAGTTTAGAAGCATTTGTTGTTATCCTAATCAATTATTTGAGTCTATACATGTTGATCACAATGAATGTTGCATAGGATCCAAAGTTCGTTCCAAAGTAGTGTTGAAAATTAACGGCTGAATAAGAGGTAGTTGATAGTTTCAATTTCCTAGTTACAGAGTGAGTAATATGTAGAACTTGTGATTGTGAACTTGATTATGACCTTGGTGTTAAGTCTTTATTTGATTGTTAACCATAGAATGAACAAGGCCTTGGGTAGTTATTGGAGAACAATACTAGTGTACAATAAGTAGTAGATTGGTGAACAACTGAGAAGATTTCCAAGCATGTTTGGTTAGCAGAGGATCTAGAGAAGTGTCTTAGCCATAGTAAAGCATCTTCCTCTTTTGAGTTAGGCTTATATCATTATTTTTTTTTCTAATATGCTAGCAAATCGTTTATGGTTAACCATAAGCCATTTCCATAAGTTACCTTGAACGATTTTTGTTACCTTAGAGTCTTCTAATATATTGCAATTCAACAAGCTAAAGCTTGGAAGTTTGTAAAGAGGCCCTATATTATTTCTTTTGTCATACCATAACCAAGTATCCTTGATGTTCCTTATAACATACTTCAATTTATTACTAATGTTGTCCTCATATTCAAGATTTACTTAAGTGACCAAAAAATGTAAAACATTCTCTTGACGTTTCAAAGGTTGAGATTATTTCAGAATTAAGAGTGAATCCATTTGATCCATAAGGACTCCTCTATAGTCTTTTTACAAAAAGCATCATATTCATTACATTTATGAAAGTGATACTCGAGCCCCTCTATCTTTTGGATAGCAAATTTATGTCCATTTTATCTTTGTTGTTGAAGCATTATTGACAATTCATGTTCATAAGAAGTTCTTGAGAAGCCTTTATACTATTTTGGTTAGGTATTGAGGAAGGAACAAATGAGAACTTCAGTAGATATGTAAGTTACACAATAGCACAATGATCAATTAAAGTCTTCTTAAAGGTTGACAATCCTTAAAGAAGAGTCTCTTAGTAAAGATAAATATTCCTAGGTACCTAAAATGAGGGTTCTAAAGCTTGAACCCTGTAATTTGTAATATTTGCTTAGTATAATAAAAGGTGACCAGTTTAGATTATGATGCTACTTTTATTAGGATTAATAAAAAGCCTCAATATTTTGCTAAAAATCTTCAATGAGTTTATAAGAAATTTGATTGAATTTATATTAGTCACATAGAATAATAGAAGGTCATTAGTAAAGGATAGATTTAATAACTTCAGTTTCTTACATTAGCAATAGGATTTAAACTTGACCTCTTACTCGATTCTTTTTACAATGATCATGTTAAGCACTTCAATATAAATACAGAAAAGGTAAAGGGATAAATGGGTTATATTGCCTTAGATATTTTACTTCATATAAACTTTTGTAAGTTCTCTATTGATCATTGTGATGTAAAAGGCAGTGGTTACACATTCTTTCAGTCATTTAATAAGTTGATTAGGGAAACCAAATGCCTCCAAGGTGCTGAATAGGAATTCCCAGTTGATTGAGTCAAATGCTTTATTAAAATCAATCTATATATAGTAATCTTTGATCTATTTCCTTATACGGTAACTTTTGAGCAAGTTTTAAGCCATCAAGATTATATCACTTATACTTCTTCCTT
This sequence comes from Erythroxylum pedicellare, assembly GCA_027563575.1. Classification (NCBI taxonomy): domain Eukaryota; kingdom Viridiplantae; phylum Streptophyta; class Magnoliopsida; order Malpighiales; family Erythroxylaceae; genus Erythroxylum; species Erythroxylum pedicellare. The sequence goes on along the minus strand of JAOQMP010000005.1, from coordinate 10,029,076 downwards.
TAACTTGAACTAATAATGGACTTCATCATAGGTTTATCCCTATTGATAATTATCTTATAAATGATATTACAGTAATATATAAGTAGTCTTGAAGAATTATAGGGTTATAAATTTTCAGGAAGAGATAAATGTGTATGGTATCTATTTCCTTTAGTATATTACCTTTAGCAAAGAATTCCATGATATCCTTAGTAATATTGTCTTCAATTAAATGTCAAGCCTTCTGGAAAAAGAATTGAATGTCATTTAAAGGCCTTATTAATGAGTTAGCTTGGTCTTGGTTGATGAATTATGAAATATAGGATCTGAACACATAACAAAAAAAATTATTAGAAGAATTACTTAAGGTTTTTTAGAAGTTTTTGAGTGAAAATCCTTTAAAGGGATTTTAAGAACCATTGACTAGTCATGTTCCATCTTTTAGTGACATTATTTTATTTGTATTCCTTCTAGTAAGAATGACATTATAAAAGTATTTTGTGATTCTATTTCCATCTTTTTAGTCATACTATTTTATATTTTTGTCTTATAATGGAATTATGGTCCTTTAAGGCATTGACATAGATGGCCATGACTTATTTCTCCTTTAGCTTTAAGGATTCATCATCTGTTTTGGAATATAAGAGCACATGTACCTGTAAAAAGCACATCTTGGTATCTTTAATTGCTCAGTTTATGTTGTTGCATCTTAGGAGATAAAGTATGACTAGGAGGTGCAATAGTAAAAGAAAGGAGTACTGAGAAGGAAGAGCAAGATATAAAAGGAGCATAAGATGATGTAAGAGCTAGAGCAACCTTTAAATGAGGAGTTAAGCTATAAGTAAATGTGGTGATAGGAACAGAGAATAAGGTTTGTGAAAGAGAGGAATCAGAAGAGGAAAAATTTCCTAGGAGAGCTAAAAAATGAAGGAGAGAAGGCAGAGTTAAAGATAGAGTGTAGGAGTATTTTATAAGAGTAATGGCAACTCCTCAAAGCCCTACAAAGCTTGCATTATAGAGAAGAATTAGTGTGAATGATCTATATTATTTCCTATTCTATTATAGTTTCCTATTCTGTTCTACCTAGATATTTCCTGTATAGGATTTTTCCTTTTTAGGAATATAGACAATTGTATACAACTGTAGTTGACCTTATATATATATAGGTCTTTTAACCCGTATATATACATTGAAATATATGAAGGAATTATTCCGCCAAGTTACAATTTGGTATCAGAGCTTTGGGCAAGAAAATTTCCACCATGACTATTCAAGACACTCTTTCATCCATTCATATTAAATTGGATGGTGCTAATTATCATGTCTGGTCTAGGAGTTTGGAAATGCGTAATACTAGAAGAAAAAATGGGCTTTATTACTAGGAAAAAGAATGTGCTAGTAGAAGATGATCTTAGCTATGATGAGTGGGAGGCTGAAGTTGCACTCATCAAATCTTGGCTCTCTAATTCCATGAGCGATAATCTGATGTCACATTTTATGCAATGTGGCACAATAAAAGAAGTTTAGGATGTTATGAAAAGGAGTTATCTTGATGTTTTTTACTCTTCTCAAGTTTGTGAATTGATGAAGAAGTCCTTCCAATTATGTCAAGGTGGTTAGCCTTTAGCAAAATATTATATTGAGTTGAATTCAATTTTTATGGAGCTTGATTATCAGAGGCCAAATGATATCATTTGTGCTGGTGATCTTGAAAAGTATAGAGAGCGTATTGCATAAGACATGGCGTATATGTTTCTTGCTAGCTTTGATCATAATTTAGATCAGGTTTCAGCTCTTACTGTCCAAAAGAGCACTCCTGCTTTGAATCTTGGGTATTCCACAATTCCTCAACCTCATTTTTATACCCATTGCACAATAATACATACACAATTAATGTTTGTTGGAAGAAGCATTGCTATTTGGAATGGTATAAACTCAAGCAAGTTGAAAGGAAAAGTAAAAAATTTGTTCAAATTGTTACTACCACCAATACCACTCCATCTTTTGCTTCTTATGTATCTCAACTATCTTCCCAAAAAGGTAAATTTGGTTTATCTATTATTTCAACTGCCTTTAACACTTGGGTTATTGATTCAGGGCCCACTGATCATATGACTAGTAATTCTTCCATTATTGACTACCTTACATCTCCACTTGTTAAGTCTGTTCAGGTTGATAATGGGAACTCTATGCCAATCATAGGGGCTGGAAATGTGTATCTTTCTCCCATATTCTCTATGTCCTCTATTTCACTTGCACCTCAACTTTCAAATAACCTCCTCTTTATTAGCAAGATTACAAAAAATCTCAATTATTCTGTCATTTTTTACTCCACTCATTATGTTTTTCAGGACAATCTCACAAAGATGATGATTGGCTTTAGTAAGGAGAGAGACGGTTTGTATTATTTGGAGGATAATCGAGAAATAACACCTACCCATGGCTACTAATCAAAAAGAGAGACATCCAATAGAGAGAAAATTTACCTATAGCACTATCGGTTGGCTCATCCATCTTTTTCTTATTTAAAACATTTGTTTCCTAGATTATTTTCCCATGTTTCTGTTTCTAGTTTAAGATGTGAACAATGCATTTATGCTAAAAACCATCGTGTTCTTTTTAAAGTTTGCTTTAATAAAAGTATTGCTCCTTTTTCATGTGCTCATACTGATCTGTGAGGTCCTTTTTCTACTCCTTTAACTTCCAGCTGTAAGTATTTTATTTCTTTTATTGATGATTGTACTATATTCAATTGGGTATGCTTGATGAAATGTAAAAGTGATGGTATATATATTTTTCATCAATTTTACAAAATAATTCTCACTCAATTTGACACTAAAATCAAAGTTTTTCATTCTGACAATGGTCGTGAGTTTGTGAATCAATCTCTTATAGAGTTCACGACACAACATGACATTCTTCACCAAACAACTTGTGTTTACACACTACAATAAAACAATATAGCATAATGTAAGAATCGTCACCTCCTTGAAGTGCCTTGGGCCTTCTATTTTATTATGCCTGTTCTAAAATGTTTTTGGGATGAAGTTGTCATAACTTTTGTTTCTCTTATTAATTGAATGCCTACCCAGATTCTTGACTTTTAAACTCCTTTATGAATGTTATCCAAATTTCATTATATTCCTTCTACTCTAAATATTTACCCTAAGGTTTTTAGTTGTGTATGTTATGTTCATGTTCACTCTCTTCATAGAGATAAACTTGATCTTTGTGCTATCAAATGTGTTTTTCTTAGTTATTCTAATTCCCAAAAAGGATATAAATGTTTTCGTCCTCCTTCAGGAACATATTATATGTCAATGGATGTTCAGTTCTATGAACATGAGTCATGCTTTTCTAGAGAGATTTCTATGGTTCCTCTTTAGTAGGAGACTGGTAGTAAAGAAAAGGAACAATTGTGGTTATGAGAGAAGATATGAATTTTGGGTACAAATAGAGAATCAATTGTCCATGTTGAGGAACATGGGGAATTCTTAGTCATTAGATGTTCCTAACCTTGATGATTTAGATGTTCCTAACCTAGCTAAAAATCGAATTAAAATTAATGGTGAGTGATCTTAGAGACTAGCCCGATTTTTTGAGAAAGGTTATTTAAGAAGAAAATATATTACTATATCTCCTTCTAATTCTAGTACCTCTCTCGATGATACTACCATGCCATCGAATGAATCTTCTAGAAATGAGGTATGTACTTATTCTCCTAAAATTTCATATTCAAATGTTGATCAAAGTAGGAGATATCCTCTTGGTGAATGAAAAGAACCTGATAGATTTGGTTTTTCCAAATCTTCCAATGTTATTTATCCAATATCTTATTTTATATCTTACCATCGTTTGTCTAAGGCTCACTTAGCATTTGCTCTTTAACTATCTTTTGTCTCTATTCCTAGTCATTTTCAAGAAGCCCTTGAAGATCCTAAGTGGAAGGATACAATGGTAGATGAAATGATGGCTCTTTAAAAGAACTTTACTTGGGAAATGGTTGAGTTACTAATGGGAAAGAAGACTGTGGGGGTGTAAATGTATAATCAAGTATAAGTCAAATAGGATGGTTGAAAGATACAAGACTAGGCTAGTTGCAAAAGGTTATACTCAAACCTATGGTATTAACTATCAAGAGACTTTTGCATCTATTGCCAAGACAAATACTATTCGAGTTATACTATCACTTGTAGTTAATTTGGACTGGCCTTTATGACAGTTTGACGTAAAGAATGCCTTTTTTCATGGTGATATAGTATAGGAAGTGTTTATGGCTCCATCTCCAGAGTTTACACTAGAAGAAGGTAAGGTATGCAAAATAAATAAGGCATTGTATAGATTAAAGCAATCACTAAGGGCATGATTTGTTAGGTTGAGTCATGTAATGAAGTTGTATGGATTCAATTAAACTATGGCAAATCATACCTTGTTCTATAACAGAGTTCATAATGATATCACCTTACTTATTGTCTATGTTGATGATATGATTGTAACAAGTAATAAAATAGATGAAATTGAGAAACTTTGGAGCTATTTAGACAAGGAATTTGAGATAAAAGATTTTAGAACTCTCAAATACTTTCTAAGCATGGAAGTCTCTCAGTCTAAGCAATAGCCTTTTCTTTCCCAAAGGAAGTATACTTTGGATCTCTTCACTGAAACTGGTAATTCTACCTGTGAGCCTATAGATACTCTTATTGAGGTGAATAATGGTCTACCAATCTATCCTGATCAAATTCCAGCAAAGAAGGAGGGCTATCACAGATTAGTGGGGAAGTTGATTTACTTAACTTACACTATACCAGATTTAGCATATGCAATCAATGTTATAAGTTAGTTTATGCACAATCCAAATGATCAACACATGAATGTTGTTAATCGTATTTTGGCTTATTTAATGTTAGGTCCTGGTAAAGGTGACTTGTTCTCTAAATATAGACATCTAGATGTTGTAGGTTACACTGATTTAACTTCATTGGCAACAGATTGGATAGAAAATCTACTTCAGGATATTTGTCATTTGTTGGAGGCAACATAGTGTCTTAGAGATATAAGAAACATAATGTGGTTTCATTATTTAGTGCAGAAGTCTAATATCATGCAATGCATGATGCAATCACAAAGCTTTCTTGGTTAAATATTCTCTTGAAGGAACTTGGGATTGGTCTAACAAAACCTATGGTGTTGTTTTGTGATAATATAACAACCATTGAGATTGCCAATAATCCATTACAACATGATCGAACTAAGCATGTTGAGCTTGATGGAAACTATATTAAAGATAATCTTGATTCTGGTACATTAGAAATTCCTTATACTAGAAGTTTGGATTAGTTGGCTAACATAATGACTCATGTTGTCACTAGTTGACCATTCCATACATGGCTATCCAAGTTGGACATCTGTGATATCTATGCTTTAACTTAAGGGGGAGAATTAGAGTGAATGAGTTGTATTTTTTCCTATTCTATTATAGTTTCCTATTCTGTTATACTTAGATATTTCCTATATAGGATTCTTCCTTTTTTAGGAATATAGACAATTGTATATAGTTCTAGTTGACCTTTCATAAATATAGGTCTTTTAACTTGTATATATACATTGAAATATATGAAGGAATTATTCCACCAAGTTACAATTAGAAAGAAGCTAGCTCCATTTCCCATAAAAGAAACGAACCAAAATTAATCTTGGGTAAGAAAGATGCCACCTATGACCATTAACCTATTAAGGAAAGTCAAAGTTAAGTTGACTAGAGATGAAAGCAACAGAAAAAGGGAAAAATAAGAGGCATTTAAGTAAAGGCTAAAGAGAAGGGAGAGGATTTTCCCTCTCTAAAGCTTTTTAATTTCAATTTAAAAAAGTTAACCCTAAAGTTTTATCAAAATAAAGGTTAAAGCTTAATGTTTTAGAGTAAAAAGAAGGCACAAGGTTCAATTTACCCCTTAACTTTTATCAAAAAGTCTATAATCCCTGTCATTATCTCTGATACCATTCTATCCCTTAACATTTTCAAAATGGAGCAATTTATAAGATTAATTGCCAATATGGCAGCTGACGTATATATAAATAATAATTTTTTATCTTAATATTAATTAATATATTATTTATTATTTTTAGTAATTAAAATTAGGTAATTTGTTATTTATTTTCTCCTAAAGCTTGAATCCATAATTTTCCTAACCCAATTAAATCCTCTTCTTGTTTTTTTTTTCCATCAGTTTTCCCTGGTGGAGTAGAAAATAGTTTTGTTGCTCCCATTAGATTATGAGGATTTTGTCTCCTCCAAATGTAAGCACAACATTTTGGCCCGAAATGTACCAAGATTTAGTGTTATTATCTTTTCCAGTATTGCCTTTTCTAATCACTACGTCATTCCAATGTCTAGGATTCCCTTTTGAAACTAGCTTCCCTTACCATTAAACACTTTTTTCGGTGCTTCAATAGCATATATGGAATCATCTTTTGGCAATGCATTTTGTTTTCCTAATATTCCTTTACAACTACTAAGACTTGCTTATGTAGTCTCATCTTCTTATCCCAGACAATATCCATTGAGCCTTCTTGGTGGCAATAGTAATACAAGTTCAAACAATTGAAAATAGGGGGCCAACTTGATCTAAATGCAAGTCTTTGAACAAGTGATGGAGAGTGTAGGCACGAGAGATTGCCTTCTACAGTAAGATGACAGAGATTGCCTTCTACAGTAAGATGACATACTCTTCCTGGTTTAAAAATGATGATAGAGGAGTAGATGAAGATGTATTAAGTGGTTGGTGAAGGAGGAAATTGTGTATTCAAGAGAAGCGATCCTGATGGAGGCTGGGATGCATCTGATAGATTCCATAACTTCAGGTAAATATCGTTATAAAAATAGGTTGGCGACATAATGGTTCAAAATATATTGGAGAGGTGAGTCGTTTTTTGTTCAAAATATGGAAGATGGTAAAAGAGTAACGAAGAAGAAGCTAAAAGAAGCATCTTAGGGTAATAAAGAAGAAAAGGATGGAAGATGGTAGAAGAATAATGAAGAAGAAGTAAAATATATTAAAATTATTTAATGTTAATTACTGGAAAATAATTAAAAATATATTAATTAATATCATGATAAAAATTATTATTTATATACATGTCAGTTGCCATGTTAGCAATTGACCTTACATGGCATATCTAGGTGGAAATTTTTAATATAAATGTAAAGCTAATTTGATTGCGTTAGTA
>JAOQMP010000005.1:9967863-9998330 GCA_027563575.1 Erythroxylum pedicellare | reverse complement strand
GTCACTATTTTTTCGTTCTGTCCACTGCAACCAAACATATTCTATCCTCGAGACGGAGACAGAAATTTCTGTTCTGTCCACCACAATCAAACACCTCACTGTCTCCAATTTTTGTTCCGTTCCGTCCTGTTCCGTTCCGTCTCTAGATACCGAAGACAACAACCATACGCAGCGTAATAGTTGCAATTTGGTGGCCTGTTGTTCGTTTTGTTTTGGCGTTTATATCATAAACCCATTGACAGGCTCAAAACGACACGAGACGATCCCCAGTAGGTATAGTCTCCTCCGTGTCACTTAAGCTCTACCGACACGCTGTATCCTTTCACCCAAAGCTACACGCTTAAACCCTACCGACCGTCTGAAACCTTCACCGACGATAAATGGGAAAAAAAGGCAAGCAACCACAGCATCCTTCCAAGTCCACTGACCAGCTTCTTGAAACCCTGGGGGACTTCACCAGCAAGGAGAACTGGGACAAATTCTTCACTATCCGTGGTGCCGATGACTCCTTTGAGTGGTATGCCGAGTGGACTGACATCCAGGAATCTCTCATTTCCATTCTCTCCGGTGGTCGTGTCGCCGCAGACGATAATTCATCTTCTTCCTTGATTCCGCCGCAAATTCTGGTCCCGGGTTGCGGCAATTCGCAGTTGTCGGAGAATTTGTACGACGCGGGGTTTAAGGATGTTACGAACATTGATTTCTCGAAGGTTGTGATTTCGGATATGTTGAGGAGGAATGTGCGTGAACGACCCGGTATGCGGTGGCGCGTCATGGATATGACCTCCATGCAGGTGTGTGGGTTTGTGGTTATGCTAAAGTTTGCTTCTTTTTTTCCTCACATGTGAGAAATTGGTGAATTTGAGAAGGTAAGTGTGATTTGCTTGTTTTTTTCCTCATATGTGAGAAATTGGTGAATTTGAGAAGGTAAGTGTGATGTACGGTGCTTGGCATGATTTTCGCGTTATTCTGATAATGTTAACCAATGGTTGGTATGTATGTGGCAGTTTGAAGACGAGGCCTTTGATGTGGTTATTGATAAGGGTGGATTGGATGCTTTGATGGAACCAGAACTTGGGCCAAAGCTTGGTAGCCAGTATCTGGCAGAGGTTTGTTGGGTTTTCGTTTGAGCTTATTTTTAATTATTCAGTGATATGCTTTAGTTAATCAACTTTCTCGTTTAGTGTTCGAAGGAAATTGTCTGTTGTTATATGTCAGGTCAAAAGAGTTCTGAAACCTTATGGGAAGTTTATTTGCCTTACACTTGCAGAGTTTCATGTTCTAGGTACTTCTTTATCCAAGTTTCATCAATTTTGTTTCACATGCTTTTGCTTATTTTTAGTTTTGAAATGCTTGATAATTCGCTTTAAATTAGTTGTGATGTGAAATACTAAGAGATATACATTCTTTTTGTTTCACGTTTCCACTGAAATACGTTTGACATGGATTTTTGTGATTGATCTCAACTGGTAGAAGTTCTCTTCCATTTCAGGTTTGCTATTACCCAAGTTCCGGTTTGGTTGGAAAATGAGTAGTTATGCAATACCACGCAAAACATCCAGTAAACCAAACCTTCGCATCTTTATGATGGTTGCTGAAAAAGATACATCTATTGTTTTGCACCAGATAGAGTCATTGATCGATCATTCATCCCTTGATTGTGGTGGAAATCAGGTATTAAAACTGATTGCCTTGTCTGTGATAAAAAAATTGGATACTTTGTTTGCAGTAAGGTGAAAGTTATCAAGCACTTAGGTAACCCTACAACTGAGACTTTTTCTTATTACTGTCTAATAATTGGACATTGTTGTTCATTCTTATATTCCATCTTTTGTTAACTTTGTATAAGAATCTTGGTATAGACATCCCACTGCTTGCTTCTTACTTTTTTAGGCTTCTGGTCTTCTTGAAGCCTTTGATAAAGAGAATCAAACACGTCGAGAATATTCCATTGGTTCTGATATATCCTACTCTCTAGAAGATCTGCAACTAGGAGTCAAAGGGGAGTTGACAAAGCTTAGCCAAGGTCGCCGGTGTCAGCTTACTTTGGGGGGGCAAGGAAGTTCCCGGTTTTGTTACAAATCTGTCCTTCTTGATGCCAGGGAGGAGATGGGCCCATTTTCTTATCAATATGGGGTTTTTATTGTGCCTAAGGTATGCCCAATACATCTTCTCTTTGGATGCACTAAATAGCATAATTATTAATGTTGTCAGACTAAATTTCTGGTTGTTCTAAAAGAAAAGAAAACTTCTTTGCAACATTTGGAAGAACTGTCACATCTATCATTGGATTGATCTACATCCTTTGGACGTGGTTTGCAATCCTTGGATGCATCAGCAAATATGCTTATGTAATTGAAGTAAATGATCTGATACCTTCTTCTGTGGTCCCTCATTGATATTTTGGATTGAATATACATGTACATGCATAGATGTGCCTTCATGAAATAGTTTAGTTTTAGTATTGAAATTTTACAATGTTTTAAACTTATGCAAGAATGATTGATTTGGGAAGTACCTTTTCTTCTCTTTGAAATACTTAACTGGATCTTAGATTTCAGAATCGGGCTCATGAATGGCTCTTCTCTTCAGAAGAAGGACAATGGATGGTTGTTGAAAGCTCCGAGGCTGCTCGTCTAGTAATGGTATTCTGGGATATTATTTGGTCTCTGTCTGTTCCTCTAGATTTAACTTCACCATAGCTTCTAACTAAAATCTTGTATGCTGAGTGAAGGTTATACTGGATAGTAGTCACACTATTGCTAGCATGGATGATATCCAGGTAATTCTCTTTCTTTTTCACTCATTAAAGAGAAATGCTGTCTGATTTTACCAACAAACACTTGCTGCAGTTTTGTGGCATTATTATCTGATATTTGTTTTTTTTCAGAAAGATTTATCTCCTCTCGTTAAAGAGTTGGCTCCTGGAAAACATGATGATGGAACACAAATCCCGTATGTTACTGTTTGAAAATTTACATTTAATGACTGGTTTAGGAATGGGAAACTGCTTGATTTCTATGCTGCAAGTAAGTGTTTCTCACATTTCTTCAACCTTGTAATGTTATTGCAGCTTCATGATGGCAAGTGATGGGATCAAACAACGAAATACTGTTCATCAGGTTAAAGATGTATCCCAGTTCTAATAGGCTGCCTTAATCTTTAATGCACTATTTGGAATCTTGATCCTTAATGTATCCCAGTTCTTCCTTTTGATAGTATATTGTGAACTTGGATCTACTTAATGCTTGTAATAAAAATTTCTCAATATTTCTGTATTGGATTATTGTTGTTTGAATTCTGTAGGTTATATCTCCCTCAACTGGGCCTATTACTGTTGAAGACGTAGTTTATGAACATGTTGATGTTGTTGTCAGTTGCCTTTTACAATCCAGAGATTTAATGTTCCGTCGTCTTGTCTTCCAAAGATCTGAGGGTTTGGTGCAGTCTGAAGCTCTTCTCATAGTAGATGAATCTTCTCAGAGAGTTATTGAAGTGGAGGGGAAAACTAGATCGACAAAATCGAAGAAAAGGGGAGCTCGGAAACAAAACAAGGGTAACAGTTCACTTATATACTTTCACTCTTAATATTCTCCGTTCCGTAGTGATTCCTTTTAAAACCTCAGGTTAATCTTTCATCCATTCTTTTGAGTTGTGTACTTCATTAGTTAGCCTTGCTCAAATATTTTTTTATGTAAAAGATTATCCATGCTGATATCTATTTAGATGAAGTTATCTTCTGTTATCAAACAATTGCAACTGAAAATTTTGTATTTTATATTTGCATTTACTAGATCGTTTCTTGTTGTCAAATTGTTGTCAAAGTCAAAGTAGTTTCTAAAGCTTTCAGATTGAGATTTGTGCATATATGGCCAAACAATGTGTCGCTGCATAATCATTTTTTTGTTCATTTTTATATATCTTCTTTTTTTCCCCTGTAACTCAATACCGTAGATTCAAGCAAGGAGGTGAAGGTTTATCACGATTATCTGGCTAGTTCATATCACTTGGGGATTCTTTCTGGCTTCATGTTGATTTCTTCTTATTTGGAAAGTTCAGCATCATTGGAAAGAATGGTGAGATCGGCTACCTTTTCCCATTTCTTCTTGTGTTTCAGATGTTACTATGCTGCAATATATGCAAGTCTCATTCTGATGTAAATGGTTTATGTCCTTCCATCTGCCCTCCAAAGTTGATCAGAGCCTTTGGTAACTGAAGCAAGGGGTTCTGAAATATGACTTCCAAGTTTGGTTGGCCTGTAAAAGTCAAAGAAGTTTGTTTCTGTGGTTACAATTGCTTTTCTCAGTGAGAGCAAGGTCATTATTTTGAATGTTGATGAACTTAATCTTTGTCTTTCTCAGGTTAATGCAGTTGTTGTAGGCCTTGGAGCTGGTTTGCTTCCTATGTTTCTGCACCAATGTATACAATTTTTGAACATTGAGGTAAATGTCAACTTTACAATCACCCCACAAATCCAACAAAGTGTAATGGGGATGACAGATGCCTTTTTTTTCTTTTTCATTCTGATAGAATTGGTTTGAGAAATTATGAATTTGACAGGTGGTGGAGTTAGATGCTGTGATACTTGGTATTGCAAGGGACTACTTTGGTTTTATTGAAGATAAAAATTTGAAGGTAATTTATGCTTTACAATTTAATGGCTACCTTTTTTCCATGAACTTCCCCATACCATAAGGTAGGTTCGGTTCAAAAAAGGCTCATAACTTGGAACAATGTATCAAGCACTTTTACTATTTTAAATTATTTTTGTTTAGAATGAGTTTGAGTAAGAGTTTTACCTGGTGTATTATTAACAAAAGATCATTTTGTTGAGATCAATGATGTCTTGGAGATTCAACTGCTATCTTCCATATGGTTGATATTTGCTTTAGTTTATGACCAGCCATTTTGGATACAAGTAAACTGGATCAGATGTTACTTTGTTTAAATTTTACAATTTGGATGCTGTCTTTTACTGTTATAAGTAGGATAGTATTAATTATCCCAAAGAAGAGTTTTGGGGGTTTGGACAGAACATAAAACCCCAAAATTCTAATTTACATTTCTTATCTGTAAGCTTGAGGGGTTAGTGGCATCAATTGGTTATCTTGACATCCACAAATTTAAAATTCTGTTCACTGTTGATATGCCTTACACGATTATTCCTTGGCATTGCAGGTGCATATTGCTGATGGAATTGAGTTCATCAGAGATTTAAAAAAGTTTGGAGCACATGATAAAATGACAACCATTCATGAAAATGGGGATAATTCTTGCACTACATTGCCTTCTCCAAATGAAAGTGGTATAGTATCCCCATCAGAAAGTAGAAACAGTAATGGGATTGACATACTTGTAATTGATGTGGACTCGTCTGACTCAAGGTAGATAAAACTATTATATGTAATTGCTTTTGAATGCATCTCCAATCTGAGAAGTTCATGTTGCTCCTTTTTGGCTTGGTTATGAACAGCTTTGGAATGACATGTCCGGCTGCAGATTTTGTTGAAGAGTCATTTCTTCTGACTGTGAGAGATACGCTTTCCAAGCGAGGTCTATTTATTGTTAACTTGGTCTCTAGGTCCACAACTGTTAAAGATATGGTTATTTCAAGGATGAAAGCGGTGAGGACTGAGAATCTTTATGTTGCTTGTTTTTGTATTTGAAAAGAGGGTTGTCCACTTTGATAAAGCAGGAATACGAATATAAAAACAACGTTGCTTGAATTTGGATGTGCCACTTAACAGAGTTATCTTTTACGATATTGGCTTTATTTTCAATTGCAATATCAATCCTCTTCACTTCTGTTAGATTCTCTTTACAGATTTATGTATTGTATTTTCAAGAAAATTATACAAAATGTCGTTGTGCTCTTCTTCAGGTCTTCGGCCACCTCTTCAGCCTTCAGCTTGAGGAAGATGTCAATATGATTCTTTTTGGTCTTTGTTCGGAACCATGCATAAGGGATGGTTGCTTCCTGGAGGCAACTGTTCGGCTGGGGAAACTGTTGAAGCTGAAGCACCCCGAAATATCTCAAAACATTGTGGATACTGCAAAAAAGATAAAATGTGTACAATGAAAGACGTTCTCGGTTTATTCCAGGTTGAAACTGTGGCATTTTGTTCATGGACCATGTATATTAAGCATTGGGCTATACATTATTGGTTATGAGAACAAATTAGAAGGGGAAAAAACTTTTGTTGGGATGTAAGTTGTAGTTGTAGATCGTTGGTGCATGAAAATTAAAATTAGATGCTGAATTAATTCTGTTTTGGTAAATTATTCTACTGGAACATTTGCCAGATACAAGAACACTTAAGAGAGGATGGAAAATAACAGCTTAGACAGAGTGAAGAAATTTCAATCCGTTATTACGCGATTCAGCATATATACAACTGTTATACAAATATTAATAGAACAGGAAAGCATCAAATACATGACCATTGTTGATTCTTTAGATTATCAAAGTATGGTGCGTTTTTAAGTGTTATTGGTATAGTGTCATGTGTATCTTCTTTCTTTCAAACTTGGCTTTCCGAGATACTTTGTTGCTCCTTTATCAGCAACAATTTTCTCTTCCTTTAAGAATTTTGTTTATAAATTGGATTCAAAAGATCTTCTCTGTAGCTCCAAAAGAGAAGTGGCCTTTTTTAAGTTAGATTTTATATACATAAAATATGGGGTGAATGTTCAAGTTGAGATATCTGAAATATGAAGTGGCAATCATACCTTATATGCTACCACCTCTATTGTTTCCATCTCATAAGGTTGATGGTACGAGGAGAAAGTTTATGATTAATTCTTCTGTGAAAAGAATGACGTTTATACGGTTGTAGTTTACGGAGTATTCACTCTTTTGCGTCGAATTCTCTGTTAAATCTTCCTTTATCAGTTTGTTGCTTCACTCTACGTTGAGTGCCTTTTAGATAAAATTTTGTTACTACTAAAGTTGTCTCTTTATCCTCCTAGCAATTAAGACTTAGTTGAGTCTCCCACAAAGTAAGGGATACATGTAGAAGGGGGATAATCATACACAATTTTAAATGGTGTTGAATTGATACTTATGTAATATGTTGTATTATACTACCATTTAGTTAAAGAAGTCCAATCGACTCATTTATATGGAGTATCACAACAAAAACACCTCAAAAAGGTTTTCATTATCTTATCAATTGCTTGTATTTGTCCATTTAATTGAGGGTGATATGTTGTAAAAATTTTCAAATTGAATCCTCGTAGTTTAAAGATTATTTTGGCTAAAAATTGCTCTGGAACAAAGCGTCTATATCACATACTATTGCTTTAAACATCTCAATGGGGGGTTAAAAATGTGTTCAATGAAAAATTGAGCCATTTCAAGAACAAAAGAATATGTTTTATGGCAATGAAGTGTGAGTAATTACGAATCTATATACATATCAATATTACTAAGTTACCTCTTAATAATGACAGTCCTTCAATGAAGTAGTTGTGCTGGTCTCCCGTTAATATCTTTCAGAGTATAGGCAATAGTTGAAGTGAAATTGGGTAAACTGATGTATTGTACTTACTTCTTTGACATGTTAAACATTGTTTAAAGTAACTTCACATATCTTTAGCCATTCCCTTCCAATAATACATGTTTGGTTGTCTTTTTGTAGTATTTGATATCTTGACCTCTTTGTGCCCCATCATTCCTTAATAATTTGTGCCCCATCATTCCTTATTAATTTGTTTTTAATTATGGGTTAAACACCACTAGCCTCCCTTTCCACCTTAAGAACTCCTCTCTCCATTTGTATGCTTTAAACTTCACCCCTTTCTTTAACCTTGTGATAAAATTCCTAATAGCAAGTATCCTTTTCCTAGCATTATTTAATGTCCTCCATCGTATTAATGTGTACTTACGAAAAATTGACATGATTAACATGTCGGTGCTAACAACCCTTAAGAGTGCATCTATTGCAACATTTTCTTACCACTCTTATAATATATTTCAAAATCATATCCAAGTAGTTTAGGCAACCGTGTTTATTGGAAAGGAGTGGATACCCTTTGCTCCAATTCAGGCTCTTATGGTTTCCCATTCAGATATTGATGCCAATATTTAACAGCTTTAATCAAAACTAAAAATTCCCTCTCATAAATGAGCAATCTTTGGTGCTTAGTAGCTAAAACCTTGCTTATTGAAACTATAAGGGTTTATCTTGTTGCAAAATCGAACCAAATATCATTCCAATGGCATTAGAATTAATTATTAATGGTTTTAAAAATTAGGTAAAACAAGAATAAGTGTTGATGTAATGGCTCTTTTGAGATCATCAAAGGCTTATTGTGACCTTATGTCCTAATTCTAATTGGCCATGTTTGAATTTTTAACATTTATATTAAGATCTTAACCAACTCTTCATATATTTTAATTAAAATGTAATAGTAATTGGTAAGATCAAGGAATCATCTCAACTCTTTTAGAATTCTTGATATTGAGCAATTTATAATAGACTATACCTTTTGTGATCTGTTGATACCCTATTTTTAGAGATAGAATACCTAAGATAATCTATATGTCTTGCTCTAAAAATACATTTTCTTCATATTAACAAACAATTGATTTTTTAAGTACCTTTATGGTTCTATAAATATGCTCCAGATGTTATTAGCAAGAGTTATGGTAAATCAAGATATCATCAAAGAACACTAAGATAAATCACCTTAAGAAATGTTTAAAGATTTCATTCATCAAATTTTATAAGGATGAAGGAGCATCAGACAATCTAAAAGGAATAACCCAAAAAGACAAAGTGGCCTTAATAAGTTCTAAAGGGTATTTTGGCGATGACTTTAGGGTGCATCCTTATTTAATCATACCATGATCTTAACTCCAGCTTAGAATAACAATTAGAACTATCTAATTTATTTAATAATTCTTCAATTAGGAGAATTGGAAACTTGTCCCTAATTGCATGCTTATTAAAGTCTTAATAATCTATACATGTTCTCTAGGAACTATCCTTCTTAACAAGAACTCCCGTAGAAGCATATAGTCTAGTGTTATGAAGAATGAATCTCTTCTTCACTAGCTCTTAGATTGATTAATCAATCATATCCTTTTGTAGCTCTAATATCGATAAAGCTTGATATTTACTGTTTATATTCCTCTATTTAGGTAGATCCCGTGATCTTACCTTCTCGCTAGAGGTAAATGGAATGGTTCTTAAAAGACATAAGCATACTCATTCATCACTCCATTGATCTCATCAAAAGTATTTAATTGATTCTCCTTGATATTGATTTGTTGTAATAACATTTAATTAGATTTGTTAGTTGTAACATATAGATATTCCCTATACTTGGTTGTTTAAACACCTTATTAAACTCTTTTCTTGATATCACCTTAACCCCTTTTTCTAGATTTTCATTGAGTATGATCAATCAATTCTGCCATTTGAAGGTTAGAGTCTTCTTCTTGAAATTTCATAACACATTGTTAATACCCACCAACTATTGTATTTTGAATACCACATCATACTCTTAATGATATCACTAATGCTTTAGAGTGAATTACACTCCCTGTATAATCCAGGTGAAGCTCATACAACACTAATTGCACTTCAGTTTTAACCCTCCCTAAATTGTGATTTGAAAGGGGTTTATCTCACGGAAATCACACTTTCTCTTCTTAATCACTAATACATTCATAAAATTATAGGTTCTCATATTATCTCCTAAAATGTGTATTGTTATATTTTTACGTACTTGATGATCCTCATTTGTTTAAACTCCCTCTCATCTTCAATTCACACTATAACTTATAGAAAAACAAAATAAGTGGTATGCTACATAACTTTTTTTCCTATTAACTCTTCTTTTTCTATCATTGTCTCCTCTCTTTTCACTAATTATAAATGCAATTGCTTTTTCTTATACTTACGGTTTGATATATACCTCTCATCTTACTAGAAGTAGAGAACCTTAATCCTTTCGTCATCAAAATTTTTTATTATTGATTGACCTTGATACTTAATTTTTAAATGAACTAATTTGTTGAATTGATTAATGGTATAGGTTGATTAGTTGATCTTTATTGAGAAAATTTTTAAAGATGTACCTCTCACTAAAGAATTATTGCTTGGGTTTCTCACATAGTGGGCCAATTTGATACCCCCTCCTTTGATGTACTGGAAGCTTAAAATCACTAATACTAGAAGCTTAAAATCACTAACTAAACCTTTAAATATTTCTTTATAAAAACATTATCTAAATGTTACAACAAATTTCTCCTATTATACTAGCTCCAATTTCATTCTATTTTTCAAATACAATAGGCATCACTCCTACTTATTTTCCACCTTCAATATATCAGGGGTGTTGTTTAGAGTAAGTAATCGATCACATTTGTATAGCCATACCTTCACATGTGCTTACGTGAAAAAAAAAAGATTTTATTGAACATGGATAAAGTAGTATAATTGTCATGTTTATCAAAGTTCTTTTAGATAGCTCCAACATTCTTTTTACCACTAGTTGACGTGCTCATGGTTGCTACTAATTTTTATGTGAACCGAGTAAAATATACTTTAGCTTATTCATCTCCACTCATGTTTTTTTAAACCAATTTTTATCTCCAATAATATTACTCATTATGGGCTTGCACTTTTATAATAGTTCTAACATTTTCTTTAATTTATCATAAATCTAATCTCAAATTCCTTTTATGTGGGTGTTATTATCAAGGATTGCATGAATTGATAACAAATGTTTTGGTAAATTATTTTACCATAAAATTCCAAATACAAGAACAATTGAGAAGAGAGAATATTAACGGAGAAGAGAGAAAAGAACAGCTTATACAAAGAGAAGGAATTTCATTTTGTTATTATTTGATTTGAGCCATTTCATAATGGATATAATATAACAGAAACTGAAAGCTTCTAACATATAAAATACTCATGAATATTGTTTATTATTCAAATGATCGAAATATGGTGGGTTTGGGTTAGTGTTCCTGAAACAATGTCATATTCATCTTCATTCTTTCTTTTAAACTTTGTTTCTTATGATACGTATTACTCCTTTATTTACAAAAATTTCCTCCATCTTAAGAACCTTTTTTTTAATTACTTAAGAACCTTTTTTTTTAATTACTTAAGAACCTTTTTTACAATTTTTTATTATAAAAATCTTCTCTGTAGCTTAAAAAGATAGCATATGTTGCATTTTTAGTTGTTCTATCTAGCTATTAGACTAATAGTTTGTTTACTAACTTATTTTGCTTTAGAACACTCTCCTTCCTAAAATTTTCATAGGCGTGTGTCCTATTATAACAAATTTCGTTGGCAAATCAATATATATAAAAGCTTGATTAGATGTAGCTTTTAAGTTAGAACTTATATATATGAAATGTAATGTGAATGAGGTGATACTTTTAAGTTAAGCTAGACGAAATAAAGGGTGAATGAAAGTCCTTAGTGACAATATCAACTTATATGACTCCTTATTTTTTTTCACAATCTCTTAAATTCCATAATATAATGAGAAAGTTTATGATTAACTCTTCTCTATAAAGAATGATGTCTATATGATTGTGATTTAAGGAGCACCCACTCTCTCACTTTGAATTCCCTGTCAAATCATCCTTTATCAATTTGTTACTTCTTGCCATATTAAGCCTTTTCTAATTAAAACTTTGTCACTACTAATGTTGCTTTGCTATCCTACATTGTCTAATCAACAAGCAAGACCTTTGAGTCTCCTACAAGGTAAGGGACGTATATGGGAGGCAGATAGCCATATAAAACTTCAAATGGTGTTGAATTGTTGATCTAGTAGTTTGTTGTAATATAGGAGGCAGATAGCCATATAAAACTTCAAATGGTATTGAATTGTTGATCGAGTAGTTTGTTGTAATATACCACCACTCAACTAAAGGAGTCTAATTAACACATTTATATGGAGCATCACAATAAAAATACCTTGAATAAGCCTCAAGTATCTTATTGATGGCTTTTATTTGTCTATCAAATTAAGGTGGACAGACTATAAAAAATAGATTTAATCCTTACAATTTAAAAGTTTCTTATTGAAATTTACTTAGAAATGAAGGGTCTACATTACGTACTATTGGTTTAGTACCCCATAGAACTTTAAAATACATTTAATAAATAATTAAGCCACTTTAAATCCATAATTAAGGTGTTTCGTGGCAATAAAGTGTGTCTAATTGTTGAATCTATACACTACTACAAATCAATAAGTTACCTCTTAATAATGATAATCCTTTGGTGAAATCTAAGTTAGTATCCCTTTAATATCTTTCAAGTTTAGGTAGTGGTTGAAACAAACCAATGTAACTTGATGTATTATACTTTTATTGGTATGACATATTAGACAATAATTAATGTACACATCTTTGGCCATTCCCTTCTAATAAACATATTGTGCTCTTTTTTGTAATAGTTAGTGTCTTTAAATGTCCTCTTTCTACCTCATCTTCTATTGTGGATCTTAGTTTTGCTCTCAATTCTAAGTTACCCCACTACTAGCCTCCCTTTCCACCTTAATAACTCATTTCTCCGTTCATATACTTCAGACTTGAGCCCTTTATTCAAACTTGTGATAAGATAATAGATAGAAGAATCCTTTTCCCAAATTTATTTAATCTCCTCCATCATGTTGGTGTGTACTTAGGAAAATGATATGGTTAATAAGTTGAAGTTATTATCCTTGAGAGTGCATATACTACAAAATTTCCCTTACCACTTTTGTAATATACTTTAAAGTCATATCCAAGTAGTTTAGGTAACTATATTTGCTGGAAAGGAGTGGATACCCTTTGCTCTAACTGATATTTCGGGCTTCTATAATATGTTTACGCAATGAAAGTTTTCCTATTAAAATTATGATGCCAATGTTTAATAGCCTTAATCAAACCTTAAAATTGCTTCTCATAAGTGGACAATCCTTGGTGCTTATTAACTAAAACCTTGCTTAGCTAAGCTATCAAATGTTATCTTGCTATAAAATAAAAAATAATTATCATTCCAGTAGCTTCATACTCAATTATAAATGGTTTTAAAAAATCAAGTGATGCAAGAATATATGTTGATGTAATGGCTCTTTTAATATCATTAATGGATTGTTATAACCTTATACGCCAATTCTAATTGGCTATGTTTTTTATTTCTAACTTTTATATTAAGAGCATGGCTAACTTTCCATAGCTCTTAATATACTTGTAATAATAATTGGTTATGGTTAAATTAAAGAATGCTCTCAACTCTTTCAGTGTTCTCGAGGTTAGCCAATTTAGAATAATCTTCATATATTATGATTTGTTACTATTCTATTTTAAGAGATAGAGTATCTAAGGTGATCTGTCTTTCTTGTTTTGAAAACTCATTTGCTTCCTTAATAAATAACTGATTTTCCTTAATTACTTTTATGATTATGTCAATATACTCCAAATATTGTTGTAGAGAGTTGTTGTAAATCGAGTTATCATACAATATTAAGATAAATTGCTTTAAGAAAGGTTTGAAGATTTCATTCATCAAATTTTATAAGGTTGAAGGAGCATTGGTTAGGCTAAAAGACATAACCAAGAACTCATAGTGGCCTTCATGAGTTCTAAAGGTTGTTTTGGGAATGTATTTAGGTGCATCCTTATATGATTATATCTTGATCTTAACTCTAGCTTAAAGTGTGAACTAAAACTACGCAATTCATCTAATAATTCTTTAATGAAGGGAATTAAAAATTTGTCCTTGATTATTTACTAGTTCAAATTTCAGTAATCTATATATATTCTCCAAGATTTATCCTTCTTTTAATAAGAACTATTGTCGAAGAATAGTTTCCAATGCCATGACGAATGAATCCCTACTTCATTAGCTTTAGACTCATTACTTAATCACTTCCTTTTACAACTCTAATATTGATAAATCCTAATATTCATTGCTTTTATTCCTTCATTCATGTAGATCTTGTGATCTGGCCTTCTTCTTAAAGGTCAACAATGTGGTTCTTGAAAAATATAAGCATACTCAATCAACACCTCATTGTGATCTTAATAGAAGTATTTAATTGATCCCTTATTCATTTTGATCTTTTGTAATTGACACTCTTTTGGATTTGTCAGTTATAACATATAGGGCTTCCCCTACTTGCTTATTTAAGCACCTTATTAAACCCTTTTCTTGATTCCGTCTTGAGCCCCTTTTTAAGATTTTAATTCAATGTGATCAAGATCCAAATCTTCTTCTTGAAATTGTATAACATGTTGTTAAGACCTACCAACCATTGTATTATGAGTACCATATCATATGTTAGTAGTGAATTATACTCCCTGAATAATCTAGCTAAAATTCATGCAATATTGATTGTGGTTTAGCTTTAACTCTTCACAAATTGTGATTTCAAAGGGTTTTATCTCATGGACATCACACTTGCTCTTCTTAATCACTGGAACATTCACAAAATTATAAATGCTCTCGTTATCTACTAAAATGTACATTGTTTCCTTTTGATATACCTAATGATCCTCATTCGTTTAAACTCTCATGCTCCTTTAAGTCCTACCATGGCCTATATAGAAAAATTGGAAATGATATGCTTTATAACTTTTTCTCCTACTAACTATTCTTCTTTTATCACAACCTCTTCCCCTCCTTCCACCTTGTATAAATGAGATTGCTTCTCCTGATACTTATGGCCCAATGCATACCTCTCTTCACATTAGGTGTATTGACCCCTAACCATTTTTTCATCAAATTCTTTACTAGTATCTAACCTCCACACTCAAATCTATGATCCAATTTGTTGAATTGATTATTGATATAGGTAGTAATCTCTCCGATTAGTTAGCCTTTGTTGTAATAACTTTTGGAGTGTTCCTTTCACTAGAGAACCATTGCTTGGGCTTCCCACATAATGGAACGATTTCATGCCCCCTCTTTGGACGTGTTGGGAGCTCAATTTGACTACTAACAAAGCTTTTTGGTTCTTAGCAAGTATATAAGCTTCTTAAAGGGTGTTTGAATTAACTATAACTGTGGCTTAAGCCCTTTTAAGAAGAATCTCATTAGATCATTTTTGGGTCGGTAATGATAAATGATTCAGAGCATCTACCAAAATTGGAACAATATTCTTGTACGACTCTTCTTGTCTTAATGTTGAACCTTTAAAGATTTCTTCGTCATCACATTGACTAACTGTTGCAACAAATTCCGATCCAATTTCATTTAGTTTTTCAAATATAGTAAATTCCATTTACGCTTTATTTTCCACTTACGGTATATCAGGGGTGTTGTTAGAGAGCAAAAAACTGCTCACACTTGTATGGCTATACCTTCATATATGCTCGATCAAATGCGTAAAAATCAAATTTGTTGAACTTCAACGGTGTAAAGTAGTCACATTTCTCCTTGCTTCATTCATTCTCCTTGCGTTTCCACAGAAGTTCTAACGTTTTCTTCTATCCCCGAATTCCTTTTGTCGTGGATGCTATTCTTGAACGGATAATAAATGTTCTGGTAAAATTTTCTATTCAAAATATTTCCTAAGTACAAGAACAATGGAGAACACAAAAGATTGGAAGAAACGAACAAACTTTGAAGGAAGGAATTTCATTTTGTTATTGCCCGATTGGAGCCGTTACAAAACGAACAAGGAAAGCACCTAATACATAAAAGACGCGTGACTATGTGGTTTACTTATTCGAACGAAGGAAATAGGGTGCGTTTCTGTCATGTCTATCTTTGTTCTTTCTTTTAAATTGGCTTATCACGACCAACAGCGGAAACATATGCTTCTATCTATCTGATGACAAGTTATGGCCTCAAGGGATCAGAATGTGTTCAATAACATTATCTGCAAGAAGTTGGGGCCAACCGCTTATGAGGAAAGTGACTTTATAAGCTTTTCTTGGAAATTTCAAGCTTGTAAATTTACCCTCGATTACTTCTTGAAATGGACGTACTAATTTCATCCGGGAAGGATGTTTACATCAATTGCTTCATGACTTGTAAAGACGACATCGATAGTATATGGTGAGGTACCTCCTAACCCCTATAGCCAACCCAGGAGGAGATGAACCGTGGGTGAAGTTTGAGAACTTAAACGAACGCCCACCACTAAACTAAAGCCTTTGCGGTGAGTGGAAAAGCTTCAAATAAAGCGATATGTTAATATGTTACAGAAATAGCATCGACTGGTGACTTCAATACTCAGAGAAGCCAACATTTACTGGTATGTCACATCTTGCCTCAACAGCCAATGTCTTAACTATGCCATGACATGGGTCACCTCCAAATGCAGCATTTAAAATTGCAACTGTACATTCATTTTGTCCCAGGCAAGCCTGCAAGGACACAAAAGACAAAGGCGTAACCCAACACTTCTATAAAAAAGCACTGCGAAAATGTAGACTATTGTTCTCATATCTTTACTAACTCCACTATATTGAGTTAAATAAACTAAATACATATCCTATATTGGCATTGCAATTGCCAACATATTGCCAAGAAACGAAAAATCATTGACAGCAAATTGAGTGGAAATTAACAAATCTCTGCAGGCAAGGGCTGCATTTTCTTCCAATTTTATAAGGCTATATATATATATATATATATATATATTTGTTCTCATGAATTTTTAGCTTCAATTTCACCCCAAGAAGTAGAAAAAATACACAAATGGTAAGATAAAAACCAAATAAGCATGGCCAGGTTGTTGATGGTATCAGCATTGCATAAGTTTGTTTACATTTTGGACATGAGTTTTAATTTGGTTATAACATGCCGTAAGCTTAAAGGTTGAGCATTAGTAGACACAAACACTCACCTTAGACACCAGAAGCAATGAATTCGCAGCATGACAATTGCCTCTAGAAAACCTTCTGCAACTTCCTTGGGGAGTTCCATAGCTAGCAAATTCTATAGAAGATACGGTAAACCCATCCTGACACTTCAAGTGCATTTCTGGTGTAAGTTCAATCATCGAAATATTTCCCTCAATAAAATCTGAATGGGACCATTTCCCAAGAGGTGGATAGTGAGATTCTGAAACTTGTGAGCAGACTACTTGGGTTGAACGTGTTTTTACTGATATATCCAACGGATTACCTCCAGTTTCCTCAAAGATGACAAGTAAGTTATTTGATTCCTGTAACCATGAACGTGGAACATGATACCTGGAACGAATGGCAAACAGTGACATCAACAACTTGGAGACAGCAAGTACATGCCCATAGATTTAAGATCAAAATCAATATTAGTAGAAGAGTACCAGATTTGAGTAGGTTTCCCACAATTTGTTCTGCATTTATCTGAATTGTACGCTCCACGATAGTCACAATATCTTTGACATCCTTTTTCCGGAGCAACAAGGGTCCAGTATCTTCCAATATGGTGACCATTGACCCAAGCCTGACCCTTTCCCATGCTTTCCAGATCAAGAGCTACTGGATCAGCACCAGCTGGTGCATCAAAATATGTCTGCAAGAATTGAGAATCATGACCACTAAGGAAAGACTAGCATGCATTGATTCTTGATAGGTTCTCAGGAATCAGTACTTCTTCAAACTCTAATACATTGATTCGTGATAGTTCTCAGGAATCAGTATTACTTCAAACTCTATCTGGTTTGTCATCCAAGAAGCCAAACTATTTTGCAAACATGTTTGTAAAAACTAATCAGATGAGAGTAAGTATTCCAACTTAAAGAAAACTTGATTCAAGGACAGGATTCTACAAGCTCAATTTCCTATAAGAAATAAACAAAAGCACTTGGCTGAAGCTTGTTTCATTGCTTACCGAACCAGTTTAAATCAGCAACTTAGCATGTTGCAGAAAAGGTAATTCCTAGGAACTTGCAAATCACATTATTCATCTAAAAGGCTCCATGGCCGTGAACAAAATCCACAAGAATTTTGCTAACTGTAATTGTTCAGAACTTTCTCATTGCCTCATCCCATTTTGTTAACCATGCTTACCCCAAAAACTCACACCAATCGTACCAACTTCAAGTCAAAACAATGGGTTTCAGTTTTCATGCACAACTTAAAGAGGTCAAACAAAGTTGCTTGAGTTGATGAGATCTATAATAAATGTCATTACAGTAAACAGAAAAGTGTAACATTATCAACGCAATAGTTATTAAGTTTTAAAATTTGGAATTACCTTGTACCAGGTAAATGTGGATGGAACAGCATCAGGTGCGAAATCAGTCCACTCCGCTTGTTTTTCATCATTTATGGTATAAATTTTCAGGAATTCTCCCTTAAGGCCAACCTAGAAACAAGTAGATAAAACTCATGCCCCACAACAGAATTTTCTATTTATGGGAAGAAAAGAGAAGAAAAGCAGCTACATTTCCTGAATAGAATCTGATCACATTAAGGTGTTAGTGTAGGAAAATGTAGTGGGATTTAAACATCGAAGCATGTATAGGATCTTTTATTTGGCATGTAGATACATTGGCTGGCATTAAAGCAAGCATAATTTTCATAAAATTTTGAATTTGAATAAATTTTATTAATACATGGGCCATGTTGCCATTAGGGACTATACTCACTAAATGCAAGTAATCCAGCTGAGTAGTTGTCAAATCAACCATATTTATTGACTATGACTCGGCATGAGTTAAAGAAAAAGGAAAGATAGGTAACTATTCGTTTTACTTGATTTAATAAAATTGAAAGGATCAGATATACTTGGTAGGTCCATAATAAGTTTGAGAGGTCTATATCTCCATTTCTGAACCCAGTAAGCTCAGCATGGCCTTTGATCCCTCCCCCATCTCTCTCCAGAAAGGCACCATAGTTCTGTATCATCAATTTAGAAGAACAATGGTAAGGATCCAAGTAACATAAAAGAAGAAAAAGAAACAGAGGTGTCATACCTCATAATTTATTTTATTAATGTTTAATTACATAGATCAAATATGCAGGAATCTTGCCACTGCCGGTAAAGTAAGGCCTAGAACCATGAAACTCTCAAAAAGTAATTTCAAAGCAGAGTTCAAATTTGGTTCAGTATCCACTAGAAGCAAATTGAAGTGCTGACTTTACTCCAGTGGCAAGATGTTTCACAATATGGATACTTATGGTAAAAACTAGGTGAAATGAGATCCAGTGCCTTTTCCATGCAACAAGCCTGACAAGAGTACACAATTTTTAGTGTAAAGCGTATGGTTGATGTTACAGGAATGGATGCTAGATTTGTTTCCTAAATTAAAAGCCACCAGTATTCAGATTTCAGAGAGAGAACGAGAAACATATGGAGAATCAGTACATCTTTTTCTGTATAGTTTTAAGTGTATGATTCACCTGCCTACCTCTTTTTAGTATCTAAATTATTATACTATAAGATTCAAATGCACCAACTCTAAGTCCAAGCCTATGATACCGTGCCGAGAGGACAGTTTTGATCATTAAATTAGCTAGCATCTTCAAGAGCAACTAAACTTAACCATTAGATGAAGGGTATTAATGCTTATAGACTAAAGGAAAAAACTTATGTACCTGCAAACCAACTGTCTGAGTCAACAACACCAAATTGTTGTATCCACTCTGAAACTGAACTGGCTGCGTCACCTTGACCCAATGACCAACCACACTGCCTAGTTTCCAGAAACACAGCATTGTTAGACCATGGGAGAGTTTGACATCACAACACTAAAAGACAAGTATGATAGATAAACATGGTGTTCTGGAAATAATAGTCTTTCCCTCTTCTGCATTTCTGTCAACAAAAGAAAGCAACTATGACACCACAATCCACAAATGTTGCAGCATCATAAAATTAAGAATCACCCATGAGGTAGCATCTCAAATTTTGCAACAAATATACCAAGTGGTATATTTCTTAAGAAAAATCACAAATATCTGCAGAAACATAACATCGATGCTTAAACCTTTGCCATCAAACAGGCTGGCATCATTTAAAGATTGATACAGACTACTTTCTTTACTTTGTGGCAAATGAAAAAACTTATGATGCAACTTTGAAGGGTAACAACAGAGTACATAGGCAGTGTAAATTGGCTTCAACTGTTTTGTCACTGTTGATCAATCCTGCTGCCATATTACATCAAACTGTGAACAGTTCAAAACAGATCAATCCTGCTGCCATATTACATCAAACTATGAACAGTTCAAAACAGATCAGCAGGGCAGGGTTGTTGAATATTTGCACCTTTCCTGCATTTCAAAATTCAAAGGGCCTAGCAATATTTTTGTGTAGCAGACATATGCCCTATGCAACTAGGATATTGATATTCAACTTCTACCAAAGAAAATATCAATTCGCATTTACATTACCAAAAATTCTTTCCTATTTAGGATTGCAAACTTGACAAAGATATCATTTCTCAAAAAAAAAAAAACTTGGCAAAGATGTTCACATAACACCCAAAAACATCTACAATAACAACAAAAAATAAAGAGAAGGGTAAACGTTTGATAACAAAAAAGATGCAAAGATGAACGGAAAAAAAAACTAAACCAAGTGTGCATAGTGAAATGGAATGTGCACCGCTGAAAAAATGTCTTACCCACTAGCTGATCATTGACAAAAACTCGTATCACATCACGCATACTGTCTATTTGAATTGCAGGACTAACTTTGGTTTTCTCCCAAAATGCAATGTCTTCATCAGAAACATATATTCTACATTTAGAAATGCATTGAAGAGTATTATTAAATCTGTATATACATCAAAGAACACCAAGCTTGCATTTGATCAAAGAGATGAAATGTTGGATGTCACGCATAAAAGTTGATAAGCATTTCAAAACCAATCATCTTCAGGGATGGCCATGGGCCAGCCCCGCCAATTTTTTTAAAAATTAAAAGTGTAAAATGTCTGTTTTTAGTTGAGTCCAGGTCTGGGCAGGGGCAAGGCCCAACTCTTCTAAGCAAAACGATGTCGTTTTGCTTAGAAGAGTTAAGTCTTGAGTCGGTCTAGGCCAGATTGAAAACACCTAAATCTGGCCCATCAGCCAGCCCATTGCCATCTCTGATCATCTTTGACATCAAACAACATAGTCGTGAAGAGAACAGTTGACTGTTGCTCCCAGAAATTAGCTCACAGGTCAGTTTTTCAACTACGAATAAGCCAAACTTTGCACAACAATAAACACAATTAAATTGTACAGCATCCTAACATACTTTTTTTCCTTATGCATTTATGGCTTGGTTTTCGGGTTGTCATTTCTCCATCTATAACAGAAAACATCTTTATGAAAGTTCAGAATGTTATGTGTATGAAAGAGGGGTAGAGTTTGCTTAATTGCGGCAGTTCAGTAGTGGTAGTTGCCTAGTAGGCATATGAATGGGCTTTATACGGAAGAATGTCAAACACCTTTCAAGAGTACAAACTTCATGAAATTTACAACCGGCACTAATTGGCACATTAGAGAATGTAGAATGGTAACATAAATAAAAGTTATTCCTGATATTGATCGAGTCCAACCATACCTAAAAGGTGGGACACATATGGTTATAGGCAATATGAACCATTTCATCAGAAATTCATTACTCTCACTGGCAACTGACTCTATGTAGAATAGCTAGGAATATTCAAATACTTTGAGCTGCATCAAACTTATTCTTCCTTTTCTTAAAGTCTGCATCTTTTACAGCCATCAATTACAAAAATTATTTACCTGGTAAAGTACCAGAGATAGTCAGATTGGTCCTTGGTCACATTCAAATGTTCAAGTATGCCTTTAGCAGTAAAATTATTCTCACTCCAAATGCGTACAGGCTCTTTAAGAGTCATCCAGGACATCGAACCATGGGACCCTTCATTCTGAAACTGTTGGGTCAATGTAATATCTAAAGAAGGAGGCAAAGCAGATTCTAGGGTTTTAATGGACGTTTGTGCTGCAACCTGTGTTTAAAAGAGAATAAGAAATAAAGATGAAGTAACTAGATTAGACTACATGAACATAATAAGAAAGCAAAAATGTAAGGTTTCATTGTAGTAAGGGACTGGAAAAGCAAGATAGTGAAAGTTATTATAATTAGATCATGCAAGTCCATTACCAATATTATCAAAATAATTCTAACTAATAAGAGCCACATAGAAAATGGAGACAGCTTAACTTTGTTGGAAGCATCTAATTAGGAAATACAGAAGTGGTCAGTACTATTTGTTTGATAAGTACACTAGCATTTAAGACACTTGAGAAAACAGTCACCTTGAAACAAAGTTATTATCGTGTTGCTCCAAGTTGAAGATGTTAAAAAATGACAGCAGCATTTTCATTCCTTTAAACAATCATACAGTGAATGAGGTTCAATTTTCAGACGAAAAATATGAGATTTTCATTGCAATCTCAACTTGTGTAAGGACAAAGATGACATAGTAATAGGAATAAAAGGCACTTACAGGCACTTTTAAGTTTCAATCATATGAGAGTATTGTCTGGTCATAAGTTTCAGTTCATGGTAACAATGCCTAGTCATCCTAGGTATAAGATAAAAGAAATCCTAATCCTCTAGTTAGAAGAACAGATGATATGCTAATAGTATCTTGAAGAGTTAACAGATGATTAGCCATGCGAGTGAAATGGATTGCGAGCATGCCAGATCAAGGGAACTACAATTTCTTGATCTCATATTCCAAAAACTCTCATTTAATATACAAAACATTTTCCAGACATGTCAAAAGCTCTACAACAATAGATCTTCAAAGTAGCTCCAAACACATGGGAAATATCAGATCATTTTCATGTTTTATAGACAATCACATGTCTTTGGAAGAAAAAGTGCCAAATCTTTATGGTCAAATGCTGATGTAAATTGATCAAACCTTTGCAGTGTTGAACACTGTTGTCCTGCAGTCTGGTAGTATACTGACTGACCAGGGTGGTAACACATAGGATTGACCACGGAATGTCACAGTTAATGTTTTACGCTCATCAATATTTGCAAGAAAAGCTGAGCAGTACCCATTTGCTTGGTACACATGCGCCTAAAAGCATTGAATCAAATAATTCAGATTCAAGCTGTCAGCAATAAAAAAGAAAATAAAATAGAAAACACACTAAAAAAGTTCCACAAGAACAAAGTATACAAGCATATTCCGCAATGAATCACTTAAAAAGGCAAAAGAGTTCATGAATTTCAGACAAATCTTAAGCAACAAACAGATTTTGTATATATTTCATATTGGTGCCCTATTATATTAAGTGCTTAAGCTTCAAACAGCTGACATGCATTTAAATACATGTGTGCATCTATGTGAAACATATTGCAACAGCTTCCTCTAAGAGTAACTGAAACTAAATTTGTTTGTCTTGCCATACGTTTGTAGCTAAGAATTCTAAAATTCACACATCTCCGATTTTTTCATGACAGTTTAGTTGAGTTAGCATTTATCTTCAACTAAAAAGAACTAGAAACTTGATGGTCATAAACTTGTCATAGGACATGAATATTAAGTTCACTTTCACTTAAAGTGTAAATATCATTACTGAAAGATAGGATTTCCTCATGCATCGAGAAACTACAAATGCCATGTCAGTTAGAAGCACGTATGAGTGTTAGGACTGCCAATGTCATTTCTATAACAGTCTTGAAGACATTTCAGGTGGTATATTTGTAATAACAGTGTTAGAAAACATGTCAGGTGCTATATTTGATATAGGTGTTGCTGATCAAGAAATTTCAATGAGGTCTGTCAAATGTAATCTGAAAACTAAAACACAACCACCTTTACATGGAAACTCCTAGAGCAATCAAATGCCAGTCCCAAAAAATAACTCAGTTAATCAACTTGAAAGTAAAGCAGCCACTACAACCCTAATGCCACCAAGAACATCATAAATTCCAAAGTAGCTTAATTCTTCACAATCATTCATAATGAAATGAACTCCTGCTATATACAAAGCTCTGGAACATATCAAGTTAATGACATTTACAAAAACTAAAAAATATTGCACGAACCTCTTGCTTTGGGCCCAACTTTATGTACTTGGATGAATCTGCAGCAACTAAAGCTGGTTCACAAAGCTTTATGGCAGCATGGAGATCCTTCAAATGCCCCCATTTAGGCTCACTCAATAGACCTAGATCATTAACAAACTGATTCAAATGGAGATAGGTAACTTAATTATGCATCCTGAAAATAAATGTTAGTGGCTATCCTTAAACGTCCTGCAATTTCCTTGTATAAATGCACATCAACAATGGTGGTTTCAGGAAGGGTAGTGCTAATAGCCATGTTAGATAAACCACTCAAAAGACACTCACACCTACCATATTCATCAACTGGAGCATCATAATCATAGCTTGTTATGTAGAAAGGACCTCCAGAAGTCCGCCCAAAGTTTGTTCCACCAAAATACTGCAGCCATTTAGAGGTTGAATTTTGGCAAACTTTACTAGATAAAAATAATTATTCTAGGAGAATTTTGAAAATGCTTTGGTATTCATATTCTTGTTTTGCAACCATTGTTGAAAAACTGGATCCTACATCATACGCAGACTTGTCCAACTAATGTCATCAGGATCAGAGATGGTTATGACAAAAGGTTGACCAAGAATACATGTTTTATTACACTCTCATCAGAGTTTCACTTTCTCAATGCATGTGCAATCATCTCAGTCATTCATTGTACCATGTAATAATTCTGGAAACTCCCGCCTCGCTGAAAGAAACGTGCAACTGCAAAGGCCAGATCTTCAGCAGGCCTGTGGGGCAACCTTCCACCCCATGTTGTATACCTTCAAAAATCCAAGCCTAGATGAGAATAACTTGAAAAAGCATACATCTAGGTTATGGAATAGGAAAGCATGACAAGTTTAAAAGGGAAAAAAATCTCTGAAACGATAGCAATATGGAACAACAAGCATGCACAATTTGAAACATCTTAGGAGAGGCATTTCGTCCCATGTAAGTTTGATTAACAGTTATTGATATTATTTAACTATTCGAACTAGTTAGGCAATAAGCCAAATTAATTCAAAACAAGAAGCTGTTAACAACTTAGAAGATGGTGCAATAGACACGTATAATGTGAGGTATGACTGTACCATCCATCCCAATCCTCTGTCCAAAGAATTGGTTTTTTAGGAGAATTTGGCCTGAAACCATCACAGTAGTATGCATTGCAGGCATCTATCTGTAAAAAGGAAGAATACTATTTTAGACCATTTTAAAAAATTCAAGGTCTCAAAGTTTTCACACAGGAGTCATACCAGAAAAGTATGGCCTCTTATAAGAAAAAACACCATAGCTCAAGTAGGACTTATCACCAACTACATAGAGGCTTGAGAAATTTCTTTTAGCTCGAAAGCATTAATTTGGATTAATCAAATACAATCAGATAAAGTAAAGACCTTACTATGTTTTCTGGAGCATCAGTCTGCCTGCACATTACCCATGGAACCCCAGCATCAAGTCCAAGGGCCATATCAGCAGCCCATTTAACATATTCCTTGCCCCCAGGGCCATACGAGCTTTCTATGTTTCCATATTCATTCTCAATCTGTCAAATATTTTGTTTTTCAGTTACAGCATCTTTAGGGAGATCAAAAAGTTTCTACATGTGCAGAATCAGTAGAAAAGTGCTGCATTTGTTACACAAATATAACTAGACTGTTCCACTCATTGAAATTTCATGTAAGTTTCTCTTCCTGTAGAAAGTAATGCCTTCAAAAATCTACTCACTTCCTTGCACTGACCTAAAAAACATCCTCTTACTTATAAATTTCCAGCAGGCATGAAACTGGGAATGCCAGCAATAGTAATGAGAGACGGAAAAAGTTCAGGAATATTCCTTCCTCAAATTTGAACAATTACAGAGGAATATGAACAAATTGATGGATTTTGATTCTGTCTCCCACACAATGATATTGAAGTCAGACTTAGATCTATCCTGCATTCCTACACAAATCAATTTCATGTTAAAAACAACTTAATTCAAATTGTGTATATAACCTGCAGCATGATGATTGGACCACCTTGCCAAGAAAATAGCATTTCCTCTCGCATCAGATCCACCATCTTCCTAACAAATCGTTCCATCTCTGCCTGCAATAAATGAATTATCACCATCAAGTTTTGCTCACCCATACAAAGTTACTCAAAAAGTTTCTAGGATAAGATGAATTACAAAAAGAATTCAGGTTTTCTCATAGTAACTTGGTTAACTGACATTTAATCAGCATATCCTCCTTTGGAGAACATTAATCAAAGCAGAGAAGGTAACAGAAACAACAGAAAGAAGCAAATTCCTTTCTTGCTTCTTTCTGTTCCCCCACCGTCAAGAACAAGGAAAGGAAAAAAGATTCCCTCAGTGAGAAGATAGATGATAGAAAGAGGGTAATTAAGCATGAGAAGAAGGGTGTAAATCATCAGAAGAGTTTATTTAAAAGGTAATATAAGGGGTTTGGTGGAGATGGACTCTTGGATATTGCATTGCCTAGTTTAAACTGCTAGTCGTGATAATACCGCAAACAATGAGCAGCTATGTATGGTTCCTTGAACAGTAAAAGAATTAGAACCAGAAAAACGTTATGAACTATTTGCTATTAGGAATAAACAACTCAATTTTACAAAAAAAGGTGGTCAAGGAAAACCCATTGCACCTTAAAAGGAGCATTGTCTGTTCGGAATTCTATGCCAGGAATATCACGCAGCCACACCGGAAAGCCTCTGCAACCAATTGTTCAAAGTAAGAAAGTAATTCAAAACAAAGATCAGCTTGTAGCTTTAGTTAAATCATAAGCAGAAAGCATTAAATTTATCTAAACTATTCTAGATGTAAAGATTCACTTTAATAATTTCAAAGAATACTAGAAGTTACTTTAGGAGCTACTACATCCTACACTAACACGAGACTTTATTCCTCCAACTTAAACTTTAAGTTTTAGCATCACATTCACATTAGAAGATCAAAGACATGCAGAAGGAATTCTCACAGCGGGAACTATAACTTGTGAGTAAAGTAAAACACTCAAGTTAAGATGGGACAAGAAGCAAGACCCGAAATTCCACTCAGCACAAACATAAGGACCTATGCGAAGATGAAGATATAGTGCATTAGCTCCAACTAGCTTCGCAAACTTGACAATATCATATCTTCCTTCAAAGTTATACTGCACACGACAAAGGAGGGAAGTTATTAACGTGTTGGTGCGAGCATACATATGCGACATATAGTACCCTAAAGCAGCAGAAATAGATTGAAAATAAGTCTTCTTACGGCACCTCTCCTCTAATTGGTTCATGTCCATTCCAAAATGCATAGGTCTGAATTACATCGACTCCACCTTCCTTGCTCTTGGCAATCAGATCCGGCCACATCTGATTTCATGCAACAATCTGATTAGCTGATAAACAGCCATTACATTTACACTACACAAGATCAATAAAATAAGCGTTCTAGTAGTACCCAAAAAAGGTTTTTAACACGGCGCTTAGCTCAGCAAATTATCGCAGTCGCTAACTATCAAACACTAGAATGATTTGAAAGCATTGAGAAAAAAAAACAGATTCCTATATTTATCATCGAAAACAACGACAGAAACTAAAAATCGGCATTTATCTTTTGGAGCCAAGCACCTGTGGAGTGGCGCGAGGGTAGTGAATTCCGCCAGAGATGAGCATACGGCGGTGACCGTCGATGATAAGGGCCCTGTGGTCGTAGCTGACGTTGAACGGCTTGAAGAAGTTGGCGTGGCATAGCCTCAAAAAGTTATTGATGATGAGGAGCAAAATGAGCGTGTTTATAGACGAGAAGTGAAGCAGAAATTGTAGTCTTCTTCTTCTTGTTGCTTCTCTACTGTTGGTCCATGGCTTCTCCATTCTCCGAGTGTTGGGTACAAGAAGAGAACATGGAAGTAATTAAATATTTATTTTTATGGATAGCGTTAAAAAGAGTAAGGGTTGCCACGTCAAATGAATAAGGCAACAAGTCAGCCGACAACGATCGGGACTATGCACTTATCGGGTTAGACACTTGGACAGTCTTTCGGGTCGGACAAACGCATTCATTTTGATCCGGTACATATTAATGTACGTACAAATTTCACCTTGCAAATTATTTATCATTTGACAAACAATTAAATTAGATTTTAACAAATATCCAATTTAAATTTTAATACATGTTAGAAAATAATAAACAAGATAATCCACAATCACAGAGATCATGTTAGACAGGATTATTTGTATATGTATATAATAAACAAAAGATCATATAGTTAGATCTTGGATTCACGTTATAGTTCCACCAGTTAAAGAACTTTTTGTTTTTCACAATCTTTTGCTGAGATATCCCTGTTATTCTTCTTTTGGTCATCTTAATAGAAAAAAGAAGAAAGTATTATCATACTCCCAAAAAGTATGTCTTTTAACATTTCGTTCATATAACTACCTTTGGTAGTTATTACAAGAATATTGACTTTAATACCCTTTATGGTTGTATATGAGTCATTATCTCTCACTCACACATGATGGGTTTAAACTCATTAAAAAACAAACTCTGCAGTGCTTATACTTGTTCAATAATTGGTGTGATCAACATGCGACGAGAGTACAATGCCATACATCTGTTAGGAGTATATGACATCTCAATTAACAAATTAATCCTTGCACTTAAGTGTTCTTGAGCAGACATTCTATGCTATATCCTAGGTCATATCTCTCATTTTCACTGTTCTTTGATCTCATTTAGTTTCTTGAGTCATGACTGTATTCAAGTTCTCTACTAAAGAGACGATGACTATCTATGAATACTTTTCATGCGAGTCAATGACCTAAATTAAATGACTTTCCTCTATTCTCAATTCTCTTTTGAATTAAATTTATTTTGTTTTCCTAGAATTATTCCATAAGATTGCATCATACATGATCTTTTGGCAATAACCTAAAGTAGCAAACCTTAAATTCAATTCTCAAGAATGAAATAAGAGTCATAAGGGTATATGATGAGGTTCTTTTCAATCTCAAGGGTCTCACACAATGTAAGATGAGATATAGAGACTTACATTAATCCCTTTTTTTGTGGTCAGTTGTGCACACGTGGTACGAGTCATGTGCTACGGTATTTACCCACTTCGTTTAACTTGAACATCTTTCATTCAAGAAATACTGTACAGATGATAGTTCAAACATACTCAA
This sequence comes from Erythroxylum pedicellare, assembly GCA_027563575.1. Classification (NCBI taxonomy): domain Eukaryota; kingdom Viridiplantae; phylum Streptophyta; class Magnoliopsida; order Malpighiales; family Erythroxylaceae; genus Erythroxylum; species Erythroxylum pedicellare. The sequence goes on along the minus strand of JAOQMP010000005.1, from coordinate 9,969,221 downwards.
TGTTTAACTTGAGTTCACTTGTCTACTCAAAACCTGTTCAGAACTCACATCTGGCAACATAAGACAAATATGGTGATTAACAAATTATGTTGAACCAATTTCTCTACAGCATTTATGATTTATGCTTCTTGCTCTCAATTATCACCTAGATAATAAACTTTAAACATTCCTCATCTCTAGTGAACATAAACACTAGAGGTGATTTCCTGTATGAGAAGGTCAATCTATAATGTCTCATATACTTATGATTCATCTCAAAATATATTTATACTTAAACACATATATTTATGAATCAAATGATACACAATGTATAATCTTCATCAAACCTTATATCCAAACATATGACGTTAGACTGAATGAACATACATAGAAAAATGTTTATTAGTACATTTCAACATCTACGTAGTCCTAGTGACTTTACATGCCCAATGTGTACATCTTTAGAAATTGGCTTTGTCATTGGCTCTGTTATCATATCTCGCGTAGATATATATCTCATGTTTACTTCTCCTCATACAACTATATCTTTCACATAATTATACTTGGTATCTATATGCTTTGTCTTGTAACGAAATTTGGGATCTTTTGTATAAGCGATTGCAGCTTGACTATCATAGTTGTTGGTTACTGGATTAATTTCGCTTTGAATGACTACCAAATGCACTAAGAATCGATCAAGCCACACAGCCTCTTGTATTGTAGTTGAGAATGCTATAAATTGAGCTTCCATTGTGGATAATGCAACGCAAGATTGTTTCTTACTTTTCCATGATATTACTCCATAGTTTAGTAAGAATACACATCCCGAGGTAGATTTTCTTTCATCTAAATCTCCTCTCCAGTCTGCATCTATATACCCTTGTATATATAGATCATTGCCTTGATAACATAATGCATAGTCCACAGTTTCCTTTAGATACCTTAATATTCTCTTTACTGCTTTCCAATGTGCTTGGCCTAGATTTGATCGATATCTACTCACTATCTGAACAACGTAACAAATATCTGGTCTTGTATATGTCATTGCATACATAAGACTTCCAACTTTACTAGAGTAGGGAACATTCTTCATTTGTTCCCTTTCTTGTGGCGTTGACGGGCAATTTCTCTTACTAAGGCTTTTATTTTTAGCAATAAGATTATCAATTGGTTTGCAATCTTGCATAAAGGATCGTTCAAGAATTCTTTGAATGTACATCACTTGTGAAAGCGATAACAATTTCTTCGAACGATCACTTGAAATCTTGACTCCAAAATGTATGTCGCTTCACCCATGTCTTTCATTTCAAATTTAGATGATAACCAATCTTTGATTTGCGCAAGAAACACATATTCATTACAAGCAATCAATATATCAT
>JAOQMP010000005.1:9935111-9963080 GCA_027563575.1 Erythroxylum pedicellare | reverse complement strand
ATATGTTTATATTTTGAATTATAAGCTAGTTATGCATTTTCGAAAAATCAAGAAAGTAAAATTGTTTATAAATTATTGTTTTCGAATGATAAAATTTATTGATTTTGGGAATGATTTACGAATGGATTAAATGCATTGTTTTCGCACGACTTAAAGAATTTGATTATGTTGCTACGATTTTAGCAGTCTTCGTGTTTGAATGATTGAGAATTTGTGATATGTGAATTTGTGTGTCATTGTGATTTTATAAATGATTTTATGTTTGAATATGATATGACATGATTATAAGAACCGAATTTTCGAAATGTGCCTACGGGCAAATCCGATTTCCAAATATGAATATGTTATGTGGGTTTGGTTAGGTCCCATAAGAGGGACAAGTGCACTTGTCTAGGCTTCGCCGCCTGCCCGCTAGAGGCATTGGAGCTCCGTAAGGACTCCCATAAGTTCACGGCTACACCGGACCACTATGCGGGAAGGTGTAGTACGTTCTGTTCACGGCTGCACTGGACCGCTATGCGGGAATGTGCAGTACGTTCTGTTTTGGACCGACCCAAACCGTTCTGATATGTTATGTGTTTTTGTTTTTGCTCCTAAGTGTGATGCATTGCATGATTTGAAAATTGTTCATGAAATTTGAAAGACATTGAGACTTACATGATTTGAAATGTTTCATGAAGTTTTGAAAAGTTGAGATTTGTGAGAAATAAGTTTTTGATGAATTTTCATCCGTGAAAATTTGAAAAAGGGCAAAAGTTTTGAAAAGATGATTTTTTTTGCTTATTTTTCGATTTATAAACATGTTATCCACGAGCTGTCAAGCTCACCCCCTTTCATCCCCATCTCCAGGTATTCGAGCAGGAGATCGGATGAAAGTAAGTCAAGCCATCTGTTCGATTTTGCATAATTTGTAATTTGTATTTTTGGATTTTGGGTATTTGGTTTATAAATGGCTTGAAATGCCATTAAGGTTTTGTAAGCAATTATTTCATGATATATATGATTTATGAATTTGTATAAGGACTTGAATTATTAAATTGTGTATGATGATTTATGAATTATGATTTGTGTATTGAATTGAGGTATGATTGTGACTTGGATATGGATGAATGTTATTGAATGTGATTTGGGATTCCGGACAGGAGGTCCGATGATTCTGGTTATTGATTAAGAATTATTGAAGTGTTTTAGGTATAGAATTGTGTTTGTTTATGCTGGGATTTCGGACAGGAGGTCCGAGGATGTTAATGATTGTGTTGATGGAGCAGGGAATATGGAAGTGCTTTATATGTATGGTTTGATTGTTTTTGACTTGTGTGAGTTTTGATGGCAAAAATAAGAAAAATAAGTATTGGTTTAAAGATGGAGATTGAGACATGTATGAATGTGAAGGATAAAATATTTGAGTTTGTGGAATGGATAAATTACAAATAGGAAATTGAGTTGCCTTGTATGAAATGGAATAAAGAATGAAAATGAAAAAAAAATTATACCGATTTCGATTGGAATAGTCTAAGGTTTCCAACGCGGCGTTTTTCTAACATATTCGTCACCGGATGTCGGATTAAGTTTTTGTTCCGCTTTTGATTTGTTTGCTTTCGATTTCGCTATCCGATTTGTTTCTGTTTTCCGCTTTTTGGGTTGGGACTCAACATGGCTAGTCATTCTAATATTTAGTCCATGAAAGCTAAAAGAAATTGGTCTTTTTGAGTATCATCATTTGGCTTTTCTTATAGGAATTAGTTCATTCTTTTCATTGGGTGCCATCATCATTCCTTCCCTTCTTTAATACAGCCTGCACAGGACTCATCTAAGAACTATCAGAAATAGGGTAAATCACACTAACATCCAGGAGTTTAATTACCTTTTCCTTTACCACTTCCTTCATGTTAGGATTCACCCTCCTTTGGGGTTGTACAACCAGCTTGAAGTCCTCCTTCATAAGAATCTTGTGAGTGCAAAAGGAAGGGTTGATTCCTCTGATGTCAAAAATTTTCTAAGCAATAGCCTTCTTATACTTATTAAGCATACTTTAGAACTTTTCTTTTTGATCTGTCTGTCGAGTTGATGCAATAATCACATGAAGTTTTGAATTCTTCTTAAGAAAGGGTATTCCAAGTGATCAAGTAGCTTTTTCAACTCTAAATCTAGTGTTTTTTTTAGGGAGGTTTCAACCTTTTCTTTTCTTTTCTTCTATTTTTCTCTTCAAACTTTTTCTTTCTTGACATAGGTTTATTGACTACTTGTCCTTTATTCATAAGGTTATTACCATCTTCCTCCTCACCTTAAACAATAGACAACTCTAACACGTCTTTGGAAACAAATTCTTGCACAATGTCTGAAACTATAGAATCACTTGTTTCAATAAAAGACAAGCATCATCATGTTCAAAGGGGTGTCTCATGGCATCACATATTTTAACAATAACCTCTTCTTCTTCTACCCTAAGAACTAGTTTGTCATCATTAACATCAATAGTGGCTTTAGTAATGGTTAGGAAAGGTCAACCTAGAATCAAAGGTATCTTTGTATCTTTATTTCACAAAATCTACCAAGAAAATGGACCTATAAAATTCAACGAGAACATCCTCAATAGTTTCCCTAGGACATTTTACCGATATGTCTGCTAATTGTAAACTTATCCTAGTAGGTTTTTGTTTACCTAATCTCATTTTCTTAAACAATGAATAAGGCATCCTATTAATACCAATGCCTGCGTTAGTTAAATCCTTTTCTATTTTTAAGTTACCAATTTTGATAAGAGATATTAAAACTCTTGGATCTTTAAGCTTCTCTGGTAGTTTGCTTTAAAGGATTATCAAGCATCTTCCACTTAATATCACAGTCACTAACTCCTTTAACTTCCTCTTGTTTGTTAATGGCTCTTTCAAAAAATTTAAATAATTAGCCAAAAGCCTCAATAAAAGGTAAGTTAATATGAATTTGTTTAAACAGTTAAAGGAACTTACCAAACTAATCATCCATGTGATCTTTCTTCACTTTGGTAAGATAAGAGATGGCAAGCTAGAATTCCTTGACTTCTGGGGGTCCCTTTTCACTTTCAACTTTTTCTTGGCTCCTTATGTCACTCTTTTCCTCACTTTAGGCCTTATTCTCCATTTTCAACTCATTTCCACTCTTAAAGGTGATTTCCATCACATGTTTTTTAGGGTTTATCTCAGCGCTACTAGGCCAACTTCTTTTTTATCTTTCAAAGACTAACTTTACATGTTGATCGAACTGAGCTTTCAATTTATGTATACAAGCCTCTTAATTTTTAATGAAGTTTCGATGGCTTAAAATCTTACCTTTAAAGTATGATGAAATATAGTCATGAGATATTACAAGCTTAGCTTCTTTTCTTGAGGTGGGTGTTGTTGAAATCTTAGTGTATGTTGGTTCCTTATCTACTTTTGATTCCCCTAAGAGAAATTTAGGTGATTCCTCCATCTTGGATTGTATGTATTGTTGTAAAGATTATTCTGGGACTAGGAGTATTCACTATATAATCCATATGCTTAGGCTTTACCAACATCTGTAGTGCTTGACAAGTTTGACCTAAATATCCTAGAACACACACCTCACACTATATTATTTTGAATAACTAAGGATTTATTATTAACCTATCGATTTTGTTACTCATAGCTTCGACCTGGCCTACCATCATATCTACATCATAAACTTCGGTTGGCTTACTAAGTTTTGCTCGAGAAGAGCACCACTAATAGTTATTCTTCACCACATTTTTAATGAGGTCCTAAGTTGCTTTTGGTGTTTTGTTGTCCAGAATACCCTTAGTTACTGCATTTATCATCTACCTCATTATTTAATTCAGCCTATTATAGAAGGTCTAAATTTGCATCCATAATGGTACACCATGATGTAAGCACTTCCTTAATAACTCCTTAAATGTCACCTATGTATCATGTAAAGTCTCTTAGTCGATTTGGGTATAGGAGGGATGTCATTCCTTAGTTTGTTAGTCTTAGCTAGTGGAAATTATTTCAAAACAAATTTCCTTGTCACTTGTCCCAAGTGGTAACGGATGAGCTAGGTAGATAATTTAACCATTGTTTTGTTCAACCCTTCAATGAAAATGGAAATAGTCTCAATCTTATCATATTGTCATTAGCACCATTGACCTTGAAGGTATCTCAAATTTACAACAACAAAAAATATCTGTATTGAGGTCCTCATCTTATAGCCCATTAAACTAGACAAAATGTTGCATCATCTAAATGTTATTCTTAATTTAATCTCAAAATTATTGGCAATAATAGTAGATCTTACAACGTTGGACTCCATCACTATTAAATCCAGCCAAGAAGAAACGAACATGGTCCTTGATTGGTTTACTATGGTTTTTCATCCTTTAGTATCAATCTAAGCTTTCAAGTCTTTTATCTGTCAATCTAAATTGAACTCTTCAATTAAGGTCCTTAAAAGGTTTCTACGAGTTGTCCTTTCAATTTATAGATCTTCGTCAACTAAGTGCAATGGATTTTTTTAGGTCATAAACTAACCCAAAACATGTAGAAGTGACAAAGCCAAAGAGTCAACAAAATAACTTAACAAATTTTAAAAAAGTAGAAAGAAATAAAATGAAAAATAATAGTTATATTAACAAAAATTGGGTGTTTCTAATATTCTAGTACCCAACAATGACATCAAAAACTTGATATGATTGCTAATCTCTAATCTATAGATCTCACAGGCAAGTGTACCTATCAAATTATAATATTAGTAAATATTGAGTGTTAATCCCACAAGGACTATAAGTACTAGTAATAACTTCTTTTTAGTTATCTAATCAATAAATAGGATGATGATTTAATTAAAACTAAATTTAACTTAAATTTAACACAATAATAAACCAGAACATTGATCAATATCAAATAACTAGTACCTAGATAATGAATCCCCCTAAGATTTCTTAAGTATTAACCTTTGTCATACAATTCAATTATTGATCATGAGATTGTGGAAATTCCTATCATATGTTAATATCTTTCTTAAGACTATTTAAAACTCCTAAGATTGTATTACTCAATTCGTAAATCTTATTATTAGGTTTGACCATAATCTAGAGAATTTATGTTGACCTATCTCTAGGTTTGCATAAAACTCCTTCCAATTATGGTTCGTACAAAAGGATTTCTCAATTTCAATTATATGAAATCATACATTAAACTAATAACCTGGACATATTAATTCAAGATTAAAAATGCATAATTTAATTGCAATAAATTAATCAATCAAATTACATTAGATAAAAGATCAAATTGCGATATCCCTCAACTTAAGGTTTATCATACCTAGGCATTAAACAAATTTAGTTAAACATAGAAAACAAAACAAACATCAAAAGTTCAAAAGAATAATTATAAAAAAGAATTATATATATATATATATCCCTTTTTTCTTTAATATAATCCCCGTAAAACTTTGATAGAAAGTTGTTCTCTATCAGAACTTTGAAGTAATATTCATGTTTTCTATTGTCCTAGGTTTAGAATTGTCTCAAACTCTAAGTTTGACTCTAAATGCTCTCACCTCTGTTTTTTATAATTGCCTACACAATTATGTATGTGACCTACATAAGCATGTATCTTCACATGGGCAAAACAACATCTTCAAAGCTTTACACATTTATAGTGATTTGCACGATCCTTTACACTGCCATATATATGACTTACATGGATGTGTACCTCTAAATTGGCTCCTAGCTCCAATCCTTCTATTTTCTACCTCGACTTCTCTTAAATTTCTCTCGTTTTGATCCATAAAAGAAATTGAGACCTAAAAACACACTAAAAACATAATAAGTGCCAAAAATCAACATAAAAGTCTCAAATAACAAGCAAAACACACTAAATATAGGAATAAAAACATAGTCCATTAAACGTTTATTTCCCCTCTTCGACATAATTTATTAAAAAAAATCAACCATTGGAACAACAAGTTTGTTCCTTTGCAAGAAAGTTACAATTAATCACTTCAGTGGTCCACAATATGCATATTTACTGTACTTCACACTTAATGCTTCTAAGGAGTCTAATCAAGGCTACAGAGAAAATCGCCAACAACTTTTCATGAGTTGGAGATATTGAAAAAGCAACTACAAAAAAAATTAAAGTGGGTTGATGTTTATACTCAAAGGAAGAAAGGGGACTTAAAATTACTCAGATAAAGGATAATAACAAGATGATAATAGCACAGAGGATTTAAAGGTTATATATGATGAGGGCTTCATTTGGGTTAAATGGTTGCTTTCTCATTTCTTACAGGATATGATTTTTTGGAACCTAAAACTTAGGTAGGATAATTCGTAGGCTCTAAACTAGATGTTATGTATGAGGTATTCATTTTGTGAAGAAATGAGACATCAATTATGACTGGTCCATGATATTTAGTTTTTGTACTATAATTGGAATGGTTTAGGCCCTTTATATTTAATCCCCAAGTTTTCTCCACTAAGACTCGTGCTTCCAAACCAAGAAAGGATTAAAGAAATCATTCTTGGAAAAGACTGAAATTGCAACATAAGAAGGTTTTCCATCATTAGGGACAATCTATCAAATTATAATCCAAAGGTAGCCTACCGTGATACTAAAATCTAGTTAAGACATAGTTTAAATTGCTTCATTGATAAAACATGCCTAGATATCTTCATAGGGCAAAATTAGATGGTTAAATGGTACAACCTGGTTTAGTTTAACCTCAATTCTCCTAGAACCTCCTTTATTTTATGGTTAGCAATTATATAAAGATTGAGGACCAAAGATAGGATCAAAGAATGCACTAACTTATGTTACTAGCTTTGTATTCTTGAAGTTGCGTCAATCAATCATCTTTTCTTTAAATGTAGATATGTTTCAAGTTATTATTCTCAAGTTCTAGCTATCTATAGTATCTTCTATCACAAAGTGGAATGACAAAGGTTAATAGAGTGGCCAAGGAAACTTATATCCAAAACTAAAGGGGACTCTCTCACATTTAGGTTTGCATTAAACTGTAACATTTATGTATTGTAAAAGGAGAGGAACTATAGATCTTTCCAATGTAAAATGTTAAATATCTAAAGCTTCATTACTAGAATTATTAATTAGATCTTAAAAATTATCTTGGTAAACAACATCCACTTTGTGGTCATTAAAGGGATAAGATAGAGATAGAATCATTTTTACCCTGAAAACTAAGGTTCTCTAGATTTAAAAAGCTAGGATAAACAAACATCATTTGGATACAAGGATATGAATAAACCACCAATTCACTTTTCTCTTCCCAATGCCCCTTTTTCCATAGTTTTCTTGTTTACCTCTTGTTTTTGAGTGAATAATTGTATAACTACTTGTTATTATCTTTCCTGGTCCATTAAATCCATGTAACTACTCCCTCTATTATATTCTTATTCAATTTTTTTTGGTTAATTTACAGGAAGCTTGAAATGAGTTATTTTTAGTTTTAATTTTGTATTATTCCTAATTTATATGTTAAACTAATTTATAAAACATTTTTAAAATTTCATTTTTAAAAATCTTAATATAATCACGTAATATATTTAATGTATACAGTTCATATTTATTCAAATACGCTTTATAAACACAAAAAATTTAATAACTTGAACAAAAAGTTATGTATAAAAATAATTGTTTCAATACTAAATTGGCATATTTTGTTCTAAATTTCTGAAATGTCTAAAATTTTTAATCATTATTTAAAATATTTCTACAACATGTATTTTTCATTATTTTTATATAAATATTTATTGGAGTTTTGGATGGATTATTATAATTTAAATTTCAGTAAAAAGTGGTACTACTCAATAGTGGCGCGTGATGTGGAGGCTAACCTTTTCTTTTATCTGATTTACAGTGGGCGGGTTTGGTGGCCCGTGACTATACGCGAAACTGCAAAAACATTTTCTGAATTCAGAAATTCAAGTTACAAAATTAACATGAAGCCTTCGGTGTTTCTGGAGTGAAACATCAAGCAGTGTTTTTTGTCCAACTCATTTTTTATTTTGATATTTGGAGTTAATGGAAACCGATTCATCGTCGGAGCCTCTCGATCTTGTCACAATTCGCAGGTACTTTGACGTTTGTCTCTGCACTTCCCATATCCAAACGTAGTCTATGTATATACTTATGTATTCATGGGAAATGTCTATTTCCGTTGGCAGTCGAGTGAGGGAGTTGGACCAAATGCACCGTAACTGCATGGATGAGGATGTAGAAATGTCACCTTCAGATCCCGACCAATCGCTTGTAGATTCTGCTCTTCAACTTGAGGTTTGTTTTCTACTTGTTACTATAGGTTTTACTTAATCTTGCATTTGTTATCTGTCTTTATTTTTTGAAAAATGTGAAAATCTCAGAGTAAAGTGCAGCAGATGATATCTGAGTGCTCTGACTTCAGTTTCTTAGGAATCGAGGATTTGGGTAATTCTCTCTCTCATTCGTTTTCTGTTTATGCGCTTATAGTACCAAAAAGAAAATATTTGATTTACTTGGCTCAAAGTTCAATCATGATGATACCGATTTATATTCTCTCTTTTTTACTTGTATCATGTCAAGTTGGTTATAAAGAAGCTTTTCTTGTGTTTCGGGGAACTTCTATGCTATGGGATTTGATGATTAGAGCTTTTATTTAAGTTCTGGAAGAGAGTGAACTTCTGTTCTATGGAATGTGATGATTAGAGCTTTTATTTAAGTTCTGGAAGAGAGTGCTGATGCATGAGGGTTATGTTGTTTAGGCTATAGACTTTTGGTGTTCTTTTGATTTTATAATGCAGCTTTTTTTTTCTTCTTCTTTGTTGCAGATGCTTTTGTAGAGCACTTGAAGGAGGAGCTTAACACCGCTGAAGCTGAGAGTGCCAAGATTAGTAATGAAATTGAGGTTCTAACCAGAACTCATATTCAAGGTCATAAAATTTCCTTTTGTTTATTATGTTTCTTGATACATTAATAGTCAAATATTACAAGTTCTTTTAACTCTTCCAGATTCTAGTCGATTGGAGAGTGACCTCGAAGTGTTGAAGTCTTCATTGGATTCTATGTCGTCACAGGTTCGTTGATTCACAAGATGGGTTAAGCTCTTCTTCTAGATTAGATTCAAAGCGGTAAATACACTGTAGTAGTTTTGGTCTGACTACAATGACAAGGCCTGTTATTTGGAAAGAAAGGGAGCTGGACTTTGTTTTTAGGATGAACTTCTTGAGTAAACTCTTACATAAAGTTTTCTGGCTTGAGTCTTGAATCTATAACCTCTTGACCCCAAGTTCTTTCTCTAGCAAACCATCAGCTGCATAACCTGTGGGTTTTACTCCAAAATTTAAGGTCAAAACTTTTTGGAATTTTCCCTGGTCTTTACACACAAACTTCTCCTCTACAGTTCCAGTTGTTACCCTAAGTTGGTGTGGTTGATATGGAAATCATTGTTCCAATGTAACTAAGTTCAAGTTGCCTGTTGTGTTTTCACTTTAAATACATCCCAGAAAGCTATGATGAACTTCTCAGGATAGCTCTTCTAAAGATTGGTGCTTATAGTTAGTCTCATCATATTCAGTCCAAGACTGTTTATTTGTTACTGCTCGATGTTGGAACATTTCAATCCTTCATTTTAACCAACTGATCACCATTTCCTTTTGAAGTTAGAGTTTTTGAAGTTTTGAACAGATGCGTATCAATTGTATAGGAATAGTTTCATCATTGTGTGATTCATATTTTGAGTAAATGCTCCACTGCTGGTTATAATATCATCACTGTCAAGTTCTTGATGAGATGGCATAATAGCGACTACAAGCCTGCAGTCCTTGCCTTTAAATTTAAATTTGAAAGAAGTGTCTGGAAACTAGATTGTAGGTGCATAATAGTTTCACGGCATTAGTTCAACGCATTGTTTTTACTGTTCCAAGGTTTATTATGAAGAACTTTGTTTTCCCCCTGGCCTCATGGATTACAGGTTCAGGAAGACAAAGATGGTCAAAATTACCTGGGAGATGGATCCAACTCAATTAACAGCCATGAAAATCATGAGTTTGAGGTATCACTAGGGTGATCCTATTTTTTACCACTTTCTCAACCTTGCATATTGCTAATTGAAACCTTACAGACATATCTTTAGATGCTAACTAGCCTAGAGTGTGTTTATCTCTTTAAATAAATTAAAATTTTCTGAGACATTATTGTGTTTGTGCTATGGAGCCTATTTATGAACGTATTTAATATTACAAGAGAGTTAATTATTCCCCACCTTATGTTTACGCATGAGCGTATTGAAGATCACCAAGGAGTCATTATTGCCTATATTATGATATTCAAGTATTTTTTATTTGTTCCTTCTAGAGTTCTCTGCTTTGGTCTAATATTATTGATGCCAGTTAATGAGAGCGTGCAAAATTTCAGATTTTGAAGTTTGATAATCAGATTGAAGAAAGCAAGTCAATTTTGAACTCCCTGCAGAATTTTGAATATTTATTTAAAAGGTAAACTATCTTTGTAGGGTTTGCATGTTTGCATACCTCATGGCTTCTGTGTGTGCCTCATACTTCTTAATTTGTGATTTACTGTTAGGTTTGATGCTTTGGAAGAAATTGAAGATGCACTATCAGGTCTACATATCATTGAATTTGATGGAACTTTCATTAGGTTAGCGTTGCGGACATATATTCCTAAATTAGAGGGCATGTCACAATATCAAAGCATTGACGATACCTCTAGGCCATCTGAAGTAAATCATGAATTGCTAATAGAAGTTCTTAGTGGAACTATGGAGATTAAGACTGTTGAGGTATGTACCATTTTCACTTATTAAACTAATGGATTGCTGTTCATTATAATTCATATGCATTTTGCTGTTCATGGATGGTGCTGTAACGAAGGTTTGTAGCCAATCCTATGCGAAGTAAATGGAACATGGCACGATGGTAGTTCAACATCATCAATAAAAGTATGGAGAAGCATATTAACATGTAGTCCCTGTAAAGAAGTAATTGAAGTTTGTATCATTAGGGTTTATCAATTCTTAGGGTGCATAAAATTTCAAGTGAAAAGTGTCATCCATGGTTAATTCACAGACAATTACAATGTGGACCATGCATTACCTCTATTGTGAAAAGTACAATAACCTATTTGGTGAAATAGTTATATCTTCGTTGGGAATGTTCATCTGAAGCTTCAAATGGAGCAGTTGGAGGCTTAATTAGGGACATATTGAAACGACTACAAATCTTCCATATGGATGATATGCTTTATATGTTGAAAACATTAAATTATGTATTTCATCTGCTTTAAAGTGCTTTGTTCCTCAAGAGTACAAACCCCAGCAGAAAGCAGTCTGGTGGCATTATGCTTGTGTCTTTCTGATATGTGCTGTCTCAAATTCGCCTCTTATTTCAGTCTTGCTTACTGGACATTGCAGCCAATGCCCTTTTTGTTTTTGTCCAGATATTTCCCAATGATGTATATATAGGTGATATTGTTGATGCTGCAAAGACTTCCAGGTCTGTTTTGCCTTTGGTTTTATATTGGTTTAAGGTTTAGGATCATATTTTCTTTAGAATTAAAAAACAAGAAACTCTAGAATAACTGCTGCCGGGTTCTAAAATTTCCTGTCTCTTTTTTCGTGTTCAATGCCTCACCTACATTATTAAGTAGAGTAGATTTTAAGAGTTTGGGCTTGGAACTGGAATTGGGCCTTTCAGTTCCAACATCAATGAACGCCATATTAATCAAAGAACTATTTATTAGTTTCGACTTCTAATTCCAGAAAGTGAATTACACCAGAATATGAAACGTACTTGTTGTAGACTAGGAATATCACACTTTATGTCTATGAGATTAAGGTTAATCGAGTTGACTTTAGCTGAATACAGTTTTCACTTTTCATAGGACGTGTAACCACTTAACGCCCACGTAAATCTAATATGACATGTTATGTGGGAATTAGAATGTCATTGTTGTTATCTAATTCCTTTATGGTGACTTTTTTTGCCATACTCTTCATTCCTGGAAACATGAGCTATTAATTTGTAATATATTGCAGGGAGTCATTTCCACAGTTGTCTTTACTGGAGACCAGGTCTTCAATACAGTGGCTTGTAAGAAAGGTGCAGGATAGGATTATCCAGTGCACCTTGAGGCGATTGCTAGTAAAGACTGCAAGTAATTCTAGGTGAAAATTTTTAGTTTGGTACAAAATTAATCAGTCTTTGAGCTGTGAAATTCTCAAGGATATGTTAATGGTTTCTGAAGTGTTTATTGTGTTGTCTTTCCAACTGTTTTGATATTTCATATATTGTTCATTATAATGCAGGTACTCCTTGGAATACTTGGATAGAGATGAGACAATACTTGCTCATCTGGTTGGTGGAGTTGATGCATATATAAAGGTCTACCATGGTTGGCCCATTTCAAGTTCTCCATTAAAGCTGATTTCCCTGAAGAGTTCAGATCACCCCTCGAAGGAAATTTCTTTGAGTTTTTCATGCAAGGTTGAGGCAAGTATTTTCTTCTTCCATTTTCCTTTTGAGATTAACTTAATTATCTATTCTTAATTTCAGTATACTCTCCTCAGAGTTTCCTAATTCTTTGCGTTACATGCATTTTTTCCTAAACTATTTTCCATGTAAGCATGTTAAACTCATCTTTTTTTGTGTGTTTGATTTATCTCCGAGTTATCAAAACACTGATTTGAGAAGCACCCTAATATTAGTAAGAGCTTAATGTAAGAAAAAATTAAGGTGGTGTGTGCACATACTTGTAAAATTGGCGAAAACTCATAATTAACATTTGCACGAGCACATACATGCACATTCACACGCATACTGCACACATTGAGGGAAAGGGTGCACTTGTAAAATGATAAGCTTTATTTGAACATCTTTACCCAATGATTGAACTTGTTAACACCTTTAAAATGGTTTCATTTGTCAGGGGGTTGTGAATTCTTTAAGTACAAATCTACGAGAAAACTTGTCGAGCTTTGTGGATGCTGTTGAAACAATACTTAAAGAGCAAATGCGCTTAGATATCCATTCTGACAGCACATCACAAAAATGACCCCCTCTTCGATGATGCAGGCTGTCTGGTATTGGCCCTTTGCGTGTACGTGAACTTTATTTTGGTGTAATATGAATTTCATGCTGTATATAGCTTTTGAAAGTTTGTTGTATTGCTCGAGCAATTGCTGAGGTTGCTTTGGAAACGGTATCCTTTATACTCTACAGTACTACTTTGAGATTAAGTTACAAATTTTTCAATAGCAATTTTGGGAAACTTGCAATAACCAATTAAATAATTATATGCCAAAGCACTTATCATTAATTACTTCTACGTGGCAGAGCATATCGAATGTTGCATGCATGTGTAGGAAACGTTTTAGTGTCGAGCATTTTTAAGATGCAAGTGATAGTTTGTAATGTAGGGTCATCATTACGAATCGACATTACTTTGATGCATCATTTTTCCCCCTCTAATAAGAGTAGTTGGATGCTTGTTTCTAATAATCAAATATTGACAAAGAAAATTTGTCACGTTTCTCAGCTGTCGTCTTATGAAAAATAAATTAGAGCATATGGTTCTAAGAGGACTGTGTTAGACTTCATGTTCAGTTGGTGGAATTGTGTAAGTGTTGGTAAGTTCTGATTGATGATTGGTATGCAAGTTGGCATAAAAATGGTATGTCAATGAAGGCCGATGTCCATAAAATTCTGAGAGTAGGCGAGAGCTAATTGAGATTGGTGGATGTTGGCGAAAAACCTAGATGATGGGTAAGATTTGACTGTAGGAGCAATAATAATTGACGACTAAATTGTACTATGGATGTGAGAATATATTTGACTAATACGAGGAAGTCCAAAAGTGAAAACTTGTGAAGGTTCTATACAAGTGCTCAAATTGTTGGTCGACTCAGTGACGAAATAATTCGATTGCAAGTATGCTTAAATGGATCATGTACGAAAATGATTCGAGGTGGTTAATGGAAGACTCATTAAGACATTTGACCGTTCATGAGGCCATTTTACGATAAATGTTTTAAAAATCAGGTCTGATATCAAACCAGTTAAAAAAAATTATTTAATGGTTATAAAATTAGTGTATAATAAATAAGAAATAAAAATTATAAAAATAAGTAAAAATAAAATATTTTATTGAGTAAAAAATATCCAATGTTTGTTATTATACATGAACTACTAATAAATAAATTACTTTTAATAAATTTCAATATCCTTTTTTAAATATATTTTTTAAAGTTTAAACATTAGTCCTTAAACAAAATTTAAATTCGGTTGGATACTAAAACAATTGGATAAGGATTAGGTGGACCAACCTTTATTTTAATTAAAAAATTCCATTCCCAAAAGAAAGAGTTACAAATGGCCTAATCTCCACCGTTAGTAATGATACAGAACGATAGATCAACAGGGGAACATGAATTAATATGATTATATCTCCTTTTATGTTGTAGTAGAACTTGAGATTTACAAAGAAACCTGCAGCATGAAGAGGAGGATGATATTGTTGTCCCCACTTGAGATCTATAATGTTCCACTAAACCATATAATCTCTCTTAACAAGTTCTTTCCTAATCGTCTCCTTTACTCTATGTATTCCTACAAAGATATATCCCATTGCAAACCTTTTTTCACTGCCAACTATTACCAGAAGCTGCAAGCGTGGACTAGTTAATGGGATAATCACTAGAATGATGACTACTTATAATATCTAGTATCGTCAATCCTCCCATTTCCTTGGTATATGGGTAGTCCAATTATTTCTATGAGGCAGCCACGGCTTGCAAATTAAGTCTTAATTCAACCATTTTCTTCAATGTGGTAAAGTTAGTTGTTGAATGAGTTGGTCCCTCTAGCTCAATATCATTGCCTAAAGTAAACCTTTTCATAAGATCCAAAACTGCGTTATGATTATAAATATATCTATTTACAGGTTTAGCCTATTCAATAACTGCACTTATCCATATTAAATGAATACAATGAGTTGCACAGCACAAGGGGAAACTGTCTTTTGCCAACAACATTGTAACGTTTTTCACCACGGGTAGTCACCTGCACAACATATTCAGCTCCAACTTCCTCCACCACTTGTTTAATGGATTCATATAAACCATCTGCAGAATACATAATGTGAGAAACATCCACACATTTGAGGAATACGTTGCCTTTAGAATAGTATACCAAAAAGTTTATCAAAGTTCTCCCACTTCCATTTTTCAACCATAATAGAACAACCACTTCTACTCCATATTTTCCTGTATTGTTCCATATCGTTTCTTATTTCTTCAACTAAACTCTTTAATATTAAGCCACGAAAATCGTTACGTGTTGGTGCTACAACCCTAATGTTCCAAAAGTTACAACACTAGCTAAAGGGTGAAAATTGGAAAATCGCTCCTTTCTAGACTCCAGAAAATCAAAGCTTCAACTAAGTATTGCCATCGAGAGGTTGGACAATCAAAGGCCTCCTTCACTTTTCAAGCTTCAAGCCTTCAACCAAGTATTGCCATCGAGAGAGAGGACAATAAGAGACCTCCTTCTAAGCTCCAACCAAGTGCATGTCACCGTGAAAAAGAGGATACAAAGAAAAGTTGCAAAACCTAGAGAAGACAGAGACAGAGAGCAAATGAAACACCAAAGGGAGAAGAGAAATCCAGAGCAATCACCTTTATTTACCTAAAACTGGAAGCGATGATGATAAGATATGCGAAGCTAAGTGAAGATGGTGAAGAGCAAAGGCGAGGAGAGCTTTTAATTTTTGATTTATGCAGTTTAATTATATAGACCAACCAGTTTCGACCGGTTCTTTGAAAAACTGACCTGTTTTTATATACAAAGTTATTACATGAAACCGAACCGGACAATCAGTTCATGTTATTCTTGGTCGAACTGGCTGGTTTGGTTCAGCCAGTAGACTTAGAAAGTGAGAGTACTTTCTTAGAAAGTAGGAGTACTTCTTCAAGACATGAAAACAAGGTTGGTGATGAGGCAAAGTAGTGGACTTCATTCAATATCATGTCCTCCATGATCTTAGTGAAGTTAAAAGCATAAAAGTTTAACTCCTCGTAAATTAAGTGAAGTTAGTAGAAAAAGTTTAAAACTCCCAACAAAATTATTGGGTTAGTGGTGAAAAGTGGATGGTTTCTATTACTAGGTCCATTAATTTTTTAAAACTTATACATAAGGACTTTGAAAATTTGTTCTCATTTTGTTGTATTTAGAAAAGTCCTTGTGACAACTGTTATAAGAGCCTGGTTGTGATTCATGATTGGTGAAAGCAATTAAGAGAGCTACAAAATTAAAGACAATCATTTGTCTTGCAGTCCCAGCGGACGAGGGAATGGTTTCATTGTTAAGATGCTTTGAAGTGTGGGAGTTTCAAGAAATTATGAGAGTACTCAAAGAGCAACTAAAAGCTTAGGAGGAGGTAAGCTATAACTTGTTAATATTCAAATGTTTTATGACTAAAAATTGGAGTTTGAGCTACAAAGACTTCAGTGAAAGTCTAGGAGGCTAAATATTTCTAATGAGTTGAGTTTTTTTTATACGATATGCAACAATACTTTGCGACAATAAAAGTGTCTAATTCAAAGTTTAATGACTCTTAAGCTATAGAAGAGGATAAGGACCTCAAATGACGATTAACAAAAAATAAAGGAGGTAATTTACTAACTCATTCCCAGGAAAACTTTTTGGTTTATTGAAAAAGTATGTGGAACAATTTCACATCTTTAAAATTAGATATACACAACTTGTTAAAGGAGAACACGTTGTTCAACTTTATAATTGACTTTCAAGGACCTTCTTAGCTCTCAAATTCTTCTTAATGTTAGTTGAAGAAGCAGTCAAAAGGAGACGTTGCTTCATTTACGAAGGGATATAATTTGTTCATGAATGCTCGAAACAGAAGGTGAGAGATAGGCACAATGAGCCTTGAGAATGACCATAAGCAATCTCAAGGAAGTGAAATTTTGACACATGGGAGGTATGCCTATCAAGAAGAAACCTTGCTCCTGCATTTAAAATTTGGTTAAGGAGACCTTGAATGAACAATTGACAGGGAGTGCCTATAAATTATTTGAGCACCTCACATTCTTCTAGTTGGGGTGATTTATTAGACCTTTAAGCTCAGCTATTGGAATCATGTAGATGTTGATAGGCTTTGATTGATTTCCGACATATAGTTTTGACATACACGTCAATGAGAGAACAAGGTGAATTCATACAAGTAAGAGAGACACATGTGAGATGTTGAAGAAATCTCGAGCGCACATGAAAGTTGGTGAACATTTTCGATGCTGAGCGAAATTTGGATGTGAAATAATCAAAGTCGCATTAGGTCTGAGGGTTTGCAAAAGCCACCGACTTTAATGAACATATCGCTTAGATTGTTCGTTAACTTAGGCATAAGGCGTCGTGATTGTGCTTGGATGGATAATGCCCCAAAATGGGTCAAGATGATTAATTGAAGACTCGTTAAAGTGCTTGAACATTCAAGACATGACAATAACATGTAGCAGTAAGTGTAGAAAGTGGAAGCACTTACAAAAGACGAAGAACTTTTTCGAGACATGAAAAGTGGGGTTTAGTTACGTGACAATGTGTTGAGTTTCATCTAAGATTATGTTATCTATGATCTTATTAAAGTTACAAGCATAAAGATGTTATATAGCTACTAATTAGGCAAAATTAGTAGAAGAAAGGTATAACTCTTCACTAGCTTGCGTGAATGATTTCTATTACTTGTAAACTTGTATAAAGACATCCCACGCTGTTTACTTAGTGTGCAATTCATTCAATCATTTATTCAAGGGTTTTGAAAAAAGTTGATTTTATCATCTCTCTCTTAATTATTCTCTTTATTTGAGTTATGCTAAATATTTGCACCAATATAACAATTGAGTCGTTATAGAACTAGCTAGCATATCTAATGCTTAGGTTGATCCAAGATCCCAACTTGGTCTAGTAATTATTGGGTGAAATTAGACTCTCACCGTATACTTGACCCTCAAATTCATTTAAACAATTTCCTAGGTCAAAGTATTTTACGGTTACTTGTTTAGGGTTGTAGAGGCCTAATTGCCATCCATCAAAGTTGACAACCACTTGACCGCTCTTCGTCAAGTACAATGCCATACTACCATATCCAGGAAACCTGTCATGTGGGAACTTAAACAGCCTACTCCAAGCTGCTCTGTTACCATTAACTTCCATCACAAAAGCTTCAAAGTGGCTGTATCTTTTCTCGCAAAACAGATACAACCATTTTCCTGAAGTACCCAACCCCAACGAAAATATGTCTGAACCATAGTTCTCGGGAAGTGTCAGGACATCTTTCAATATCTCCTCCTGGGGATCAAAAGACACTATATTGAACCCTCTCTTTGTACCATCCTGTATTATTCTTAACCAATGGAGTCGTCCATTCCAAAATGTTCCTGGTCCTTCAAATGATACAGCAACAGAGTTGAGACCCTGAATTCTTCTCCAGGCACTTGTTCGCAAGGTGAAGATATTGAACCCAGTTTCACGAAAGCCATCTGCTTTAATTTCGCTGGCAAATACTATCTGGTAGTCATCAATGGAGGAATTATAGCCAAGTCCATGACCGAACATGTGATTGAGAGAACCTGTTGGCTTTGGCAATTCTCTGTAGTCCCTGGTAGTTGGATTCCATATAAGAATGTTGTTGAATTCGTCATACAGACAAACTAGACCATTACAGGATCCTATTATTCCGTAGAAATAGCTAAGAGAACGTTCAATTATCATGGGATGACTGAGGTTCCTCACAGCATTAATGTTGTCTGTAGATTCTTCAGAGTCTACAGATTTGGGTGGCCAAGTCGTCAGGAGAACTCTGCAACAGGTGTTTTTGTTGTCTGCCATGGATTGTCTGAGTTGGAGCTCTGCAAACTGAGGATCAGAGATCAAATAGTCCCATAACTTGCATACGCTCTTAAATCGTATCAGAGGCTTAACAAGAACTCTTGAAAGTATGTCCACAATAATGTGATAAGGAAGTTGGGACATGGCTGAACTTCAGCTTGATTTGATTCCTATCTTAAACCCTCATGAGGAAATTTAATGTGAGAAAGCCAGAACTGAGTCTTAACATGAAGTTGACCGCCATTTCTTCCAGAACTATATGAACGAATCAAAGTAGATTTGTCAATGTTACAGAAAAAGCTAAAGGGAAGCTTGAAATTTTTTATGCAAAGATTGGATCATTAAGTAATTGCAATATTAATTACCATAAATCACAAGAGAAGCATTGTTAGAACATAAAAAAGTTGATCGACGTGGGTGTCAACTGTTTATGGTGAGATCGGTAAGCCGTTCTAGCCCAAAAACAGATACCGGTTAGTTGAAAAGATCAGGTCACTGAAACTGAGACAGTCCTTGAACTAGTCAAAACAGAACTGCAAGGCAGAAGTTTACAAGTATTCAATTTATTGAACAACTAAGAAAACAAAGAATATGTCAAATAGGAAAATTCGATGCCTTAGGACGGGAAATTTTAACTTTTCGGCAAGATTTAACAGGCTTAGACCTGCTTGAACAGTAAACTGAGTCTAACCATAGTATTGTTTCCTGCTCGGGACATGGTAAGCGATCTGTCAGATGATTTTACATACCAAGAGTTGCCTGCTGCTTTAATAGACAATAGAACTAACAAAATAATATATGAACGTTTAGGTAAATATTATGACCAACACCTTATGAGTTGACAACCAACATCTACCGTAGGTATCCATTGGGCCTCCAAGATGATGAAACCTAAACAGTATGCTAAAAGATTCCAAGTTCGCATTAAAGGTACGTAAGCGCAAACTCCATCTGCTCCTCCTTTACACTTTCACAAAGCCAAGCCTCAACCTAGTATTTTATCAGTTTGGTTTACCTCAATAAGACCTCAGTGAGTACAGTCGTGACCATGCTGTCCCATCGAAGAAATCTGTGTGACGCGCTGGACTTCCCATTATGTGACAGTATGTGGGTTCACTCTTGTTTGTTGAGAAGCAGGTATCTGCTATAATTAAGCAGGTCACCTTGGACAGGACAGGATTTCTGATTCAGAAGCCGGATAATCCGCTTCTTCCAAAAGCAATAACTTTCCAGGAAAATAGAATAGTGAATACGACGTTTACAAGGGAAAATTCTGACGAGAAATTTTCCCCAGGTATCAAGGCTAATCTCTCCCGGCGATTACAGTATCAAGCTTTACTTTTGTCAAGAACCTCTTAGAGTTACTTTCTGCTTCAATTCATCGTAAACAAAAAAGGACCGACCTCAAATTATTAAAAGGCATCCCCCTCCTGTATCCGCAACAGCCGCCCCTTAACTTCTATCTGCCCAATCATCTCTACAAACAGCCCCTCATCCTTTCCAGTCAGTGGTCCTTTTGAATTGCTTTCAAAAGAAAAACAACCTCCATCTCTTCTATTATTTTCTGCTCTCCTGGTAAGCAAGACAAATTATTCTCAACTTTAAAAGAATTTTATGTTTCAGAGAGAGAAAATTTCCACGAGGTTATGTTGGCCTGGATAGCTTCAGGAAGTGATGAAGCATGACGCTTTCCACCTTGATCAATTAGAAGCATTGGAAAGAATGAAAAGCAAGATGGCAGCAATGAAGTATTATAGAGGTTTGGAGAAACAGTATGATGTGATATTCTGAAGATAACCCCATAACATGCTCGAAACATGACAAGAAAATTGGCAGAAGGCAAGATAGTAGCCCAAAGACAACTAATGCATCTTGCCTAAAGTAAGGTTTATTGACCTAGTTTCCGGCAGACTACTTAAATAGCCCCATAAAGGACATGCTGTTGTAGCATGTCGTCGTGACATCCAAAGAAGTGGCAAGCTGAAAGATTTGAATCTTTAATTTGACAAGCATATCTTCGATGCTTATAAAGCCAAATAAGTCAACATGCTAGAATAAGTAACAGAAAGACATCTTTGAAAATAGATGTTAACCTTAGTAATCATATTTCTTGAGTACTCAAAATTTTGTTGGTGGTCTTTCTTTGGCAGGAAGAAGAACATAACCTTAGATAAAGAAACAAATAATAAAGAAGAATAGATTAAATTGTACAAAGATTAATTTACATCAAGTGTAGTTGCAATAACAATTGAGGGAAGAATGTTAATATCTTATTGACTGAATACAAGTAAATATACAGCTAGCAATGTAATCAAGAATCCATGAGAAATGCGATTAGCAGTTCTCTTACCTTTATACTATCTCTGTCACCACGCAGACATACTTAGCTTGCACAGTCTACACTTTTCCAAGTTCAGTAATTGAATTCGTTGTTACAGGCCATCATCCATCAACAATAAATTGGTCATCCTGAGTATCTCCATCAACCCTAGGATCTCCATGTACCATGCCACTTACATGGTGTAAATTCTGCATCATTTGTGATAGATAATGGCTGTTAGCACCTGTGTGATCAGAGAGCCCAGTAGCGTGACCAGTCCACTGTGAAAAAATCCCAAGCAACTGGCTAGTGAGGCTCTGTTGCTCATGGAGAATGCGGGTCTGGATCTGCCCCATATCTGATCGGTGCTGACTTAACATTTCATCCATCCTTTTCTGCCATTCCATTCTCCTCCTGCTCATTCTCTCCTCCCAATCTCTCTCTTTTATCAACTCTTCCTCTCTTCTTCTTCTTTGCCTTTCTTCACTCTCCTTTTCCATAGCTTCCAATTCTCCAAGTCTCTGCCTTCTCAATTTTTCTCTAGCCTTTTCCCTCTCTTCCCTCTCTTTTTCCCTCTCTTCTAACTTCCTTTGATATTCGTGCTCCATTTCAGTTTGAGCATCCTCCCTCCTCTTCCTTTCCTGTTTCCTCTCCACCTCTCGCTGCTCAAAACGTGCTTCCATTTCCCTCAACTGTCCAAACTGATTGGAAAGGAACCCAACCACCCTCTTCTCTAACCCCTTCCTCACTTTCTTCTTCTTCTGCAAATTGGATCCGTTTGGTTCAACCTCTTCATACATGAAACCATTAACACCTTCTCTTATCTGCTCATTCCCATTATAATTCTCCTCTGCATCTTTTTCTTCGTAATCAAACCCCAAACCCAGCATCCCATTATCAACTCCATCAATGCCAGCAAAATCCCCATCAGTTGAATTACCCACTTGCCCAAACTCCACAATGTCCATCCTCTTACCACCACTCAGCAATCCCCCGGTATTTTCTCGCTCCTCATTTAACACTCCCATCAACTCATTACCATTACTACAATTACTCCCATATGCACCAGGCACATCCCCAAAAATCTCCTTATAGCGCAAAAAATTTGACCAATGCGTGAGTCCTTCCACCCAATCAAACTCATCCCCATTGCTACACTCTCCACCTCCAGCATCCTCCAAGGCAGCAAGCTCGGGTTTCTTTATTTTTTGCTTGACAAGCAAGTACTGATGTCTCATGTTCTGCACCTTAGTAGACACATCTTTCCACGTCCATTGCCAAGGGTACGCAATAGGATCGCGCGAATGGTACACAGAATTGACAAACAAAGCAATGGGTTTATATTTCTTCTCACGGGTTTTCATTTTCCCAAGTGACCCATCCGAGACCATCTTTCCATACTTCTCAATAAGGGTTTTCTCCTCTGCCTCTGTCCATTTCTTTCGTTTTGTTGGCACCATCAGACACCAACAACCAAATACCCAATCGGTACCAAAACCACAATGCCCACTATCAACCCCAAAAGTCTTTAAGCCACCAAAAATTGCCAGATCATCACTTTACATCTCTTCGTGTCCAAAAACACCAACCCAGATAAGCAAAAACCAAAACTAAGCACCAAACGACAGCGATTAAAAGGATTACCTGGAGAACGAAGAGAGCAGAATTTGAAGAGGTGAGGGAAATTCTCAGGAATAATGGGAAGAGAAAGGAAAACGATGGAATCTGCACGGATCGAGCAAGTGATATTGGTGGAATTTTACGTAAAAATGGTTTCCTTTTTTTCCGTCCGTGTGCATTATTAGCGACCCTAAAAGAAAGGGGCAGAAGTAGAACAGAGAACTGGCTTACGTATGTACTGTAATAATGTGGGAGAAACTGACAAATGAACACAACTCCATTGCCATTGGTGGTTAATGTACAAGAAATCGAAGCTTATGCTAGTTGTAACTTGTAATAACAATAACTTAAAAATTCCAGTAATTTATTTTTAACAATGGGTATCTGATTAAAAATAAAAGGTTTTTTTTAAAGTGGATTCTTTTTATTTATTTGCCTTTTTTAAAGTTAATTTTAACCTTTAATAACCTTGTCCTTTATACATGTGTTATAACATTTTTGGACGAAAAAGGGACAAATCACCTATTTTTATTACTTTTTTTTTTATGAGTATCGTATATTTAATTTTTATAGTTCCCATTTATTAAATGAATGAGGTTCCTCGTCAGATCCTGGAGAGGGGATCAAGTTGTTGTGTCAGAGAAACAGTTGGGGCAGTCTTTCAAAGTTACTCTCGGAAACAGCAACTTTTTGGTATCCATATCTCTTCGTAATAAACCAATCAATTATAAACACGTGGAAGAAGAACAACATCAAGAAAAGATAAGAACTCTGTCAATGTAAGTGATGGTGGCACGGGTCCAAGAATAGATGTCTGCTCCTCTCCTATTCACAATCTCGACTCGCACCGGTATCTGTGGCGGTGAGAACTGGAGATTCTGGCTCCGGACTACTACTACTACTACCCATATCCTTGGTCTTGTGAAGAAGAAAGGTTCCCGAGAGGATGGTGATAAAACCACACACTTCTGATACAATCTGTGATGCATTTTGTGTGTCCCAGTCCTGCATTTGTTATCAGACCATGGTTAGTATCCATATCTTGGTGATGATGGATGATTCGTTTAATAATATCTCATCTCATCTTGCCTTAAACATGATGACACTGGCGAGAATAGTCAGAGATGTGAACATCACATAATAGACTGGAGAGATGACAGCTGTATTGAAGGTATCCAGTGCCTGCAAAAGATTGGATAGATGTAGGTTAAGCATTTTCCTGGCAGCAAAAGATGATTTTTTTTCCCTAGACAGTTTAAATGCTAAAGAACCAAAGTGGAATATTTCGCATACTGACTCATCATTAACCACCAACGCTCCAGTTTCCCCTAAATTGGTTGGCAGATCTCTAACATGTTTAGAATTAGGATACTTAAAATCACCCGCAGAGTGCTACCAATTTGAGGTTTCCATTCCCATCATAAAAGGTGAAATGTAGCAGTAATATCAGAAGTCCAAATGTTTTTGAGGAATCAGTTGTGTAATAATGGATGGCTTAACAAACTTGGCCCCCCTGCACCAATGCCATTCACATAAAATCTGATATTCGTCCAAGGGGAATCTATAAATTTTACCTTGTTCAAGTAGTTAATTTGCAGAAGGCAACAAAAAATCACAATCACGGTGAAAAACCATGTCTGATAGTAGATAAATTGATTCATTCCAGAAAAAGTCAGCTTTAAAGCAATTGCAACTGCTTTCACACTCATCACCTACAGATAAATAACAGTACCAAGTTGTTAAACCTGTAAATGTAGAACAAGAAAACTTTCAGGAAAAATCAAAGATAATAAACAGACCGTGAGGGAGCCCATAAGAGAGCATATTCCAACATAAACTACCATATGAGTTTGCCCATACTGCGGTACATAGCGGAAAATGAGAATAGCAACCACAACCAGAACTATGCCAGTATAGACAAGGAAACCTGTCATGCAAAAGAATTGCTTGATCAAAATCGAAGCACTTTGATGCTAAAAATGCATTTGCAGAGCAATTTCATGACAATCAGATAGATGCAGCAGATAATTTAACTAGATTTTGATTACATTTACATAAATCTATTGATATGGTGCCACTAGATAAAGACGGGTAAAATCCAACTCATTCTCAAAAAGCCATTTCAGATTCAGAATCTTTCTATCCAAACTGCACGACCAATTTAGGCAATGAGCAACTTTAAAGAGAAGGCACTGGTATTGAAGAGACGATGTTTGATGACGGTTCACATCTAAAGGTTAGGTGTTCATGTGCTCCATTCATGCAACTGAGAGACCAGTTATCAATTGTTTCAGCTACAGCTAACAAAACAAATATATGATAATTTCCAACGCAAGAAGTAATAATTTCCAGGACCATAGCTTTAATAAGAACTATTTATCCAAGCAACAAGACAGATGAGCCACATGATCACTTCTTAAGTTTCCATGTTAGGAATGCCAGGAGAGAACATTCATATAATGTTCAAATGTATTATAATATATAATGAAACCTGAAATTGTGAGCATGACGCATAGGCAGTACGTGAACAAGTTTTTTCTTTTCCTTTTGCAGATTTATTGACCGGGGCCTCAAACATATCCATTAAATTTTCAGAGCGAGCAATCAACGCCACTTTCAAAGTACCTGGCTCTGTGGCAAGGTGCCATACTTGCTTAACAGATTCAATTTCTCTTTCATGCGGTGCATGTATGACAATGTTTGTAGAGCCCACCACACAAAGAACACATCCAAGGACACCAAAGATGTGCAGCTTCTCTTTCAAAATGAAGTGTGCTAGAACTGAACTGTAATGAAAAATAATGCTTTAATCAGATATAAACATGCTACGACTCCCCATACACACAACAGTCTACCATCGCCACCTTCACCGATATGTGAACAGCTTCATACAAAAAACGCAGACCTGTAAATGTACATACGAATAAGACCGTGAACCGACTGCTAATACATCATACCTGAAAATAATGCTCAACGCTCCCAAGGGAGTTACAAGAATCGCAGGAGCAAAAGCATAAGCGGCAAAGTTAGCAACTTCCCCAATAATCACTACAAAAGCATAGAGACGCGATCGCTGATGTAAGACAAATATTTCTTATTATACCAGTTAGAGATGGATCATATTAGTAGATCACATAACAAAAGACACAGAATAACAAAATCTGTGTTCGAGAAGCTGATTTTCAATGTTTCCTACGGCTGTCTGGGAACAAGTATGAGTGACTATCTATGCTGAAATTAGAACTTCAGGAATTGCAAATAGGTAAAATGTCCACCTGGGATTCCATCTGCCAACCGTTCTCATAACTCTTCAAGCACGTGTTGTCTGAATTGAAATTTCTATTGGTCATCACACAGCGCAAGAACAATATTGTTTTCAAAGCCAAATCATATTTTCATCTGGATATGTAGGTGCTAAATGCACGACAGAAACAAGCACGGAATAGGATGCTCGTATAGATTTCTTTGAAGTTGCATCAAGCACAAATGCATTAACACCATCAGGGAATTCACAATATGTTTTTTGATGAACATAAGTGCATTGGGACAGATACATCAAGAAAAAGCAGGCTTCAGAATTTCTTTTATTAAAAGAACTCTACTCTGGCTTTACCTATGACAGCCTTTCTTGCTTTTGCTGACTAGTGAATCCTATCTAGAACACATATTTGCTTATTTACTCATAGGGATGAGAAAACCCCTGGGGAAACTATTCAAATGTAGATCAGGGCAAGGATAGAGACCAAATTGTAAAGAAAGGTGGCAAAGAGACAAGAACACAAATATCTTAATTGCATTTGGTATTGATACTACTTGATCTTTTACTTGTATCATGATGCTTCCTCAACCAATAGGAGGAGTGCTAGTAGTATCATTTTCGTGTCTTTCTTGCACTTTGTAAGACAGAAAATAAGTGCTATTTGACGTTACAGGGAAAAAGAAGAAAAGGGAGATTCTTCTTCCTGTTATTTTATATGCAGCGACATTCTGAATATCAAAGATAATCAGCCATTACCGGCAGACTTCTGACTTCAAATTCTCATAATTTCTATCGACTTCAAATTCTCATAATTTCTGTCATTCTTGTTTCTAATCATTGAAACTGCATACCGTCATAATAATACCACATTGTATCTTGAATTTTTTATCCATTAGAGTATGACTAACATAATTCAGGCATGGTTTATTCCCCACTAGTGACATCTGGATTTGAATTCATCCACTACAAGACTCTTTCTTCTGCAATCGTAGTAATCACAGCATGAATTGTGTAGAGTAAGGGAATGTTTCATACTATATTTGCAAGTGAAAAGGAATAACATAACTATCAATATATTGAAATACATGAATCAGTAAAATGGAATCCAGAAACATTAATCTATTCAGCAAGTTGAAGTATGACATACTAGATACCATCCCAGCCCACCACCATGGCTCGTACAGGTATGAATGCCCTCCCATGCCTAATCAGTCAACAAAAGTCAGATAACGTAGAAGGCAAGCGAAGAATTTATTTGGCCAAAAACGCAGCTTCAGTGACAAAAAAATTAGAAGGTGAATAAAAGAAGGAATGCAATGATGCAGAGGGATAAAACCTGCTCTTCTTCCAGAAATCCCAGCCTTTTTAAGACCTTTTTTCTTGATAATGAAGCTTGAACCAATGAAAACACTTGAAGATATGGCCAAAACAAGTCCACTAACATTGTCAGAGGACATCCCCATCGGAAAAGGCGAGAATGGTAGTTAAAAACGTCCAAATTTTGCAGGGCCAAGATCTCGAATCCCAATACCTGTATTCGTCAACCCAACTATGAAAAACCAAAGGAAACAGATACAGAGTATAATCTAACGTAATGGTGATGTTGAAGCCAAGAGTACATGATAAAAGAAGTTACGTTGAACGAAGTTAAACCAATTCTGTGTATCGTGATAACTATTTACACCAAGTAACAATCTTACAAAGGCATAGTCTGCCAAATTGCTTAAAGGCTGATAATATTAAAAATCCTAATAACAACACAACAACCGAAGAAACCTTTATATTCATCATGGAAGAGAGATTAGCCTACCTCTCTCTTGGCACTGCTGAAGGTTGCGAGTGACACTAAAGACCCACCTCCATTAT
>JAOQMP010000005.1:9906682-9923296 GCA_027563575.1 Erythroxylum pedicellare | reverse complement strand
ATTTAGTTACAGTGGCATAAGAAATAAAGATGCATCGTGATACATGGAAAATAATACTCATATTTAGAGGACTTATCGTCATGATTTGTGAATTTAGTTTATTTAATTAAGTAGAGGTTTTATGACTTTTATATTACATCTACGACCCAAGTGGGAGACTGTTATCCGTTAGTTTCATTTCTGATGGGTCGTGTTTGTTCATTTTGAAACCTCATGCCCTTTCACTTAAACCATCATATCCTTCTGGTGTTTTGATGGAAGACAACAAGGAATATAAAGAGATTGGGTCCCTAGGCTTAGTTATATCCTGCATACACCATTTCTTGCATTTGCTAAAAGCTTAGAAGTGCCCTCTCATATTTGTTCGACATCTCTCAACATCAATGACAGAAGGTATGTAATAACATTCCGCATTTTCACTTTTCTATAATAGACATGTATGTAGATTATTATCATGTCTAACATGAAAGACAAAAAGAACAGAGGCTATTGTCTCACCTTGATTTGTAAGGTTTATGTACGTTTTTGTATAGAGATT
This sequence comes from Erythroxylum pedicellare, assembly GCA_027563575.1. NCBI lineage: Eukaryota > Viridiplantae > Streptophyta > Magnoliopsida > Malpighiales > Erythroxylaceae > Erythroxylum > Erythroxylum pedicellare. The sequence continues at coordinate 9,922,758 of JAOQMP010000005.1, read as the reverse complement.
GATTTTCGATTTGGATGATTTATTTTTCTTGTCCGTTTACTGCATTCTCTTGTATGCCTAATCCCCTCAAAGTAAATTAATAATAATTGATTCAATTTAATTATAATCTAACGTGGAAATTGACTTATATATGACATCTCATGTATGTTACGCCAGTTCTGTTAACGGAGACATTAACGTCGAGTTATATTTGAGAAAAATTGAAAGCTCAAGGATTTAATTGCTACTTTTTAAATTTTGGGCTATAATTGTAAAATTGAGTAAAGTTTAAGATTTTTTGATAATTAACCTTTTAAGTTATACGTTTTATATTACAAATTTTCATGGCTTACAAAAATGTTCCCTTCCCTTGTATGCCTAATCCCCTTAAAGTTAATTAATAACAATTAATTTAATTTAATTATAATCTGACGTAGAAGTTAACTTACGTCTGACATCTTACGTATGTCAGGTTAGCTTTGTTAAAGAAGACATTAGAATCAAGTTATATTTGAAAAAATTTGAAAGTTCAAGTATTTACTTGCCACTTATTACATTTCAAACTATAATTGCGAAATTGAGTAAAATTTAAGGTTGCTTTGAAAATTAACCCATTAAATTATATGTGTTGTATTACACCTTTTCGTGGCTTACAAAGATGTTCCCTTCCCTCGTAAGTCTAATCCCCTCAAAATGAATTAATAACAATTAATTTAATTTAATTATGATTTAACGTAAAAGTCGATTTACATATAACATTTCAATTATGTCATGTCAATTTTGTTAAAGGAGACATTAAAATCATACTAAATTTGAAAAAAAATTGAAAGTTAATTTTTAAATTTTAAGCTATAATTGTAAATTTTAAGAAATTTCTAAATAATTATTTAAAGGTGCTTATTACAGCTTTTCACGGCTTGCGAGATGTGTAGAACTTGCCTTTTGATGTAGGAAAGGAAAGAAAATATTAAGAAGCAATGAACAAAAAGTTGACATTAAAATTTTAATTCAGAAAATAAAGTGATTACAAACGATTAGTACACAAGTGTATTAAAAGACAAGGTTGCTTAAAAAATGCAGAGGTAATGGCTTATGGTTCCTATTGAACGGGCGGCTGCAAAACAAATACTCTTTTCTCGCCTTTTTCAAGCTCGCTCTTTTGTTCTTTTAGTAGTACAATACAATGTACAAACGTCATGTGATGGACAAGTGTTATTCATAGATTAGGGCCTTAAAACTCTGTTCGTTTCTCTCTGTCATAAATATATTGCCTTGTGATTTAAACTTATTCGTACGAGTGTAGACTAGTTTAAATGTGGTTAAGCTAACTCAAACAATAGCTTATAGATTGCCAAAATATGATGACCATGGACCCTATTGTTATATATATATAAAAAAAAGAACCACTAGTAGGCAGATAATTGAATATTAATTGAGAGTAAATGGAAATTAATAAGTATTTTTGGAATAATAAAACTAAAAAATTGAGACAATAAATTAGAGGTTGACACTTGACACTCTTATTTGAAAACCATAAAAGCTGAGATTTAAACTTTAAAAAAGGATTATAATTAAAATTGATAAACTGAAACAAAATCTTAATATGAGATACCTATGTAAGGGCAGAAAATGTTGACAAGGCAAATACCGTAATGCATAGTTTTTCTAATGTTATCCCCACATTATTATAACCACATTTTCTTCTGATGAGATCATCATTATTGGCTCTACCCACCCACCATCAAGCAATAACTTAAGCCTATAGAAAAAAAGTAACGTCGGTGTAAGATAAGAAACACATGTCATGAGCCGGCGCCGTACATTTATTTATTTTTATCTGGTGATTACGTTAGGGATATGGATGATCTGTACATAAGTTTATTCGATTCAGCTCTTCCATTACTGAAGAGAGAGGAGAATATTTTCTTAAATTCCAATTACCAACGTAAATAAAAGTTTTATCATTCATTTCGAAAATAGAAAATGTGAGCACAAGTTGCTGTGACGTTAGGAACGAGTTTATGCATGGTATTGAATGCAACAGATTAGAAACTGATTAACAATTTATTCAGGCTGACGTATCCTAAGTCCCAGTCCCCGTCCCAGTCCCAGTCCCAGTCCCCCACGTGTTCTCAGAAGCTGCATAAAATGCACGTGCTACGCTGTAGCTGTAGCTGTAGCTGTAGCTGAAACCGCAAGAATACCTATCCCCTACCCAGAGAGATGGTTCGTTCTCAATTTCCATAAAAATAAATGACAAGTCAGGTAAAATTCAAAACGGTCAATCAAAAGTTGCGTGAATTATTTCGTCGAAACGTTTTGTTTTTTTCGCTTGATAATTGAAAAAGGGCGGTGGCACATGTGTGGTTGCTATTTATCCCAACTAGGAACACACCTTCATGCTGTCGTTTTAATCCCACATTTAGTCGTTGGGTCCTTTCCAGTCCACCAATCCTAATAGAATGATTGGATTGGTCGGTCATGATTCCCATTTTTCAATTAAATACGCTCACTAAGCCCCCACCCACTTTTGGGCTTTTCCTATAAAACTCACCCGTATACCACCACTTGCCTTTGCCTCTCATCACACATCCAACGCTCGCTGCTACCTGTCCAGTCAACTTATCCTCACTCTGCAACACAAACCCAATATGGAGAACAAAGAGGAAGATGTTAGATTGGGAGCCAACAAGTTCACCGAGAGACAGCCGATTGGCACGGCGGCTCAGACCCAAGATGACAAGGACTACAAAGAGCCACCGCCTGCTCCCCTGTTCGAGCCCGATGAACTTACTTCTTGGTCCTTTTACAGAGCTTGCATCGCCGAGTTTATTGCCACCTTTCTGTTCCTCTACATCACGGTCTTGACAGTCATGGGTGTTTCCAAGTCCAACACGAAATGCTCCACTGTGGGTATTCAAGGGATTGCTTGGGCTTTCGGTGGCATGATCTTTGCTCTCGTCTACTGCACCGCCGGCATTTCAGGTCCACCCAAACCCTTAACTAACACTTACGAATCATTCTTGTTTATAAGATATAGACTGCTTTTATACGTTGGGGGATGTTTTCCTTTGAGAAAAAGATGTTAGCTGTTTAGGCAAATCGTACAACTAATGGTACTGTTCTTTCAGGGGGTCACATAAACCCGGCGGTGACATTCGGGCTGTTCCTGGCGAGAAAATTGTCCTTAACACGGGCTTTGTTCTACATGGTGATGCAGTGCCTTGGTGCCATCTGTGGAGCTGGTGTAGTAAAAGGGTTCGAAGGGAAGACTCAGTTCGAGCTGTTGGGCGGTGGCGCAAACGCCGTCAACAGTGGTTACACCAAAGGTGACGGCCTCGGGGCGGAGATTGTTGGCACCTTTGTTCTTGTCTACACCGTCTTCTCCGCCACCGATGCTAAGCGCAGTGCCAGAGACTCCCATGTTCCTGTAAGCTTTGTCTCTTTGAAAACATAAACACATGAACAATTTTGGTTTGAAGTCATTATTTACAAGTGGTAATCTGCTGTTCGTCAGATTCTGGCACCCTTACCAATTGGGTTCGCAGTGTTCTTAGTTCACTTGGCTACCATCCCAATTACCGGAACAGGTATCAATCCTGCTCGAAGTCTCGGTGCTGCAATCATTTTCAACAAGGACAGTGCCTGGGATGATCACGTAAGTAGTTCTTGATTCATCAATGTGAAAATCTTTAATTTTATTTAATATAATTCTTTTAACATTATGTGGCAGTGGATTTTCTGGGTGGGACCATTCATTGGAGCAGCACTGGCAGCTCTGTACCACCAAGTTGTGATCAGAGCTATTCCATTCAAAAAGTGATGGATGATGATTACAGATAAAGTTGTGGAAGAAGAAGAAGAAACGACGCGATCCGTATCTGTCAACTTTTTTCATGTCTGGTTGTTTGTGAATTAGGTTTTCCCAAAGCACATATGTAACAATAGTAGCTTGAGGGCCCTTTCCCTTTGTCTTTTTCTTGGGCTTAAGGAATAGGCTTAGTTGGTTTCATCATCTTATGGAAGTTCGGCCGCCAATGTGTAATATATTATTATTACGGAAATGGAATGTCATTTTCATTCTACCCACGGAAACCTACTCCATTAACTTCGGCCCGTTATATATATATATTACTTACAAGTTGACTCTTGTCCCTTCTTCTTCCTTGTACCTTTGCTAATCAATTTGTCCCTTGCAACTAGAATATTTGATAATTGTTTGGTTATTAAAGGGCATAATGACGAGTGAGAGACTCAAAAGTGCTGTCCTAAGGGACGGTATCAAGTACTGAATTTGTATCCGTTATGCTTGTCTCACTTGTTGATGTTCATTACTAAAATTTATTATTTGTGTCTTTGAATAATGGGCAGTGGTTTGCAAATTTTACGTCCCTGAATTTTATATCTTATCGAAAGTCATGATCCCTATTTTATTTTTTTATTACTATATTGATGGAAATGTGACATGAAATGCTACAATATGCAACAATGACATGAAAAATCATTTCACCCTTGTATTTTTATCTTCAAAAGAAAACCGAGTGGCACGCTAAATTTAAAGCAAAGGTTTCTTTGTGCATGTCCAAATCGTTTCTAGTTGGAGGATAAATTTGTTGAAGATCATCATAAATTAAAGGGTTGAAAGATACCTTAATTGAAATTTTGCAAAACTTTTATTCTAGAGATGTCTATTACGAACTATTCATCTGTTTAGTCTTTAATGCTATCTATAAAGGGGGAAAAAAAACTCTATTTTACCTAAAAAAGACAAAAATACTAGCTTTCTGATCTCATTTTTCTTTTTACAAAACAAAAAAAACTCTAAAATTTTGTTCAAATTTAAATTTAAATTAAAATCAAATATAATAATAATAATAATAATAATAATAATTAATCTTAACGAAATTAAATATAACATATTTAATCCTTAAAATATTTTAAACTTCAAAATTAAATTAAATTAAATTAAAATTAATTTTCTATCCTTATCTACTCTTCATGTGCAATCCATTAGGTTCTTAATATGTTATTAATGATTATAATTAATGATTATAATTCATAATTAGAAGTAAATAAATCAAAATTTTAATTATCTAATCATACAATTTATTATAATAGATAGAAATTGATGTTTAGTAATATATCATGGCCACTTAAATATTAAAAATGTTAAATTGGTTTGATTTAACATATCCACGCATGATTATAATAATAATTTAATATTTTTTTCAACCAACGTTTCAATTGGACATATAGTATGAAACTAGTTGCTACTTTACTTAAATTCAATCATATTTATTCTTGCTAACTAGTAATCAATTTATAATTGACAAATAAAAAATTTATCTTTAAATCTTATTTTATTCTAGTCAGAAAATTCCTTAAATCATTACTAATCAAGAAAAGTGGAACATTCTCCCTAACTACTTTAAGATGATAATTTCTTTATTGATTTACTCAACTATTTTTATACAATTCATATTCTATTTTAGTACTATCGACAAAGTTACTTTGATTAAAATAGGTCATAAGTAGTCTCAAAATATAGTAATTCTTATATGAGATATTTTGGTAGCCTGAAGTCTAAATATCAATTATACAACTGTCATTATGAGGAAATCTCCCAACACATAAGTATTGTTTCATTTGGGGTCCTTATAATTAGGTCAGCTTAGTGAAATTATCTTCTAATAACTATCCATATATTTTTTAAGTATCTTCACACTTAATTTATGAAATCAATTACTTTTTTTCATAATAAAGAAACTTGACATCTTTTATTATTATTGTTTCATTAGTATTTTGTCTTAATGAAACTATAACGAAGAATAATTTAGAAATAATACATAAATATAAATTAATCCTCATAATTATAATCTCATTATACTTTTTAAAACTGAAAACTGTATATTACTATAGTTGAAACTATTACTTACATTACAATGAGTTCACACCAGTATAATCATCTACATCTTAAAAAATTAAATGAAGAAGTTAAGAAGAGAAGCCTAACGAGTCAGGATAAGTTAAAAATGCCATCAGTACTGCATATCGGACGATAGAGTGAGTTACAATTGCTTAACTAAGATGTGTTTGCTTATCAAGTTTACAATCTGGTTGACAAGTAAGTATTTGTCTGCCTTTGTATATGTGAATTGATGACTTTTTCACTCCTTCCAAATTGTGTAGATGGTAAGTGTGAAGGCAACTATATAAAAGGTTGTATTTGTTTTCCAAGTCTTAGAGTTACAAATGAAGCATTGCAAAGCATGCTCATAAGTATATCGACAATTACCTGGAGGTAATATGTGAAGTATTTATGTAACATCCCGTTATTCCATGTTAAGGGTTAGGACCTTAGAATAGTGTATATAAGAGTTTATTGAGAAGTTAGAAAGTACATTTCATGCTCGCGTATTATACATCAGGCCCTGGTTGGGAAGCTACATTCGTTACCCATTCCGGAGTGAAAATGGGAATGAATTACCATGGATTTTATTATGGGATTCAGAATATGAAATCATATGATTGATTGAGAATATGAATGTGAAAGTGAATGTGATGCATTCCATTATATGAATGCATAAATAGATAATGCCAGTTGTGGCCTAAGTAGCCACCGAAAATGAGCTTAAAGCTCAGAATATGATTAAGAGCCAAAGGCTCACTATGTATAATGAGCCCTATGTCTCTAACGGATAAGAGATAGTTATCAAGAAGCCCGATATCTACAATAAATACGGGACAATTATAGGCACTCAGTCACAACAACGTAATAATCGAAATGAGTCTTATGAACATTGCATATACATTTAATATGTATGTTTGATTGATTATAATGTATTGTTGACTTGTATTTAAATGAGAACGTGATAATTGTGAATAAAGTGTTATGTGATGCTACTTGATGATAATAAAATGACGTGAATCTCTTCATCTTGTTAAAAAACCTAATCTCTCCCTCATAAATGAAGATGATCTTGGGATGTTTGGGAATTAGGGTTACGTGATCTTCAACTTTAGAGCCAAAAGAAGTAAGTGTATTATTATTAATCTTCATGGTTTTGCTAAATGAAGCATATATGATGATAGTTTAGTGTTAAATGATCATGATAGAGGAGTTGAGATATGTGTAATGATGATGTTGCAATAAATAGATGTATGTTTTGTTTTAATGTATTAATGGTATTTATGAGTTATTTGAGTAACCTAGAAGGTCTCATTTAATTGATTATTTGTTTTAAATTATGTTCTGAATTATCCTATGAATGGGAATTTGATTGTGTTGATTTCGGAATTTGAAAGCCTAAGACATTTAATGCATGAATGAGATATTGAAAGTGCTCCCTGTATGTGAATCTGACTGAAATAAGTGTACTCGATAACCTTAAAGTCCTGACAACGTCTGGATGGTGACGCTCTAAATGCTCCTCTATATCATGCAATATACATTTACAGTTATTACAATTTTGCATAATTATATAAATACTCATTTATGCTTATGTGTATATAGATTATGTACCATACATGCTCAATGACAATCCTTGGTATATTTCCTTTATTTCCATCTTATGATCATTCATATGTACATGTCCTGCGAGAGTGAGGTGTTACAATTTAGCTCCAAATCACTTTGGTATAGCTGCAAAGGAAGAACATATGGTCTCTATCCTCCATTGCTTTATTACAAAGAATGCATGTCGTATTCCTTACATTTCCATACCATTGGCTCAAGGTTTGAAGATGATTCTTGATTACTAACCTGGTGATAAAAGAGGCCTTTGAGATGATGGTGTTTCTCTAAAGTAAATTAGACTATGGGACTAATGAGTGATTGTTATGAAACAATTGGAAGCATGATCGGTTGGTGAGGATATGGTTATGGCTCAACATCTATAAAAATGAATCCTCTCTATTTCCTGATGTCAGTAGGGGAAGATTTGGCGATAAGGTGGAAAAGCCCCAGAACTCACCCTGCCACTCTCCATTTATGATAAGAGAGGAGACCTTAAGGTATGTTGGTAATCGATTTCTTAGTTGCTAAAGAAAAGGGAGTTGTATGATTGGACTGACTAATTGTTAAACCATAACCAAGTTCTTTCACCATTTCCAGTTCAATGCTTGATGTAGGGATATGGGAGCTCCCTCATCTTCATCAGTTGTTTAAGAATAGGAGTGCTAGCTGATTTGAAATCTACTTACCAAAAGTCCAAAATTATGAAATAATATTCATGTAACCATTTTATCCATAGAGCCTTCCTATTTATGTATAGCCTCTATAAATCTCTTGCTTATTAGGACTCTCTGCATATTAACTATAGAGATAATCTCAAGTCTTTTATGTTTTTTTTAGTATGGTGATTTTTTCCTTCTTTGAGTTTCCCAGTTGACCGGACCAAGCTTCCAATTTCAGCTAACAACTTCAGATTATCGAAGCCTCCATTCATAGATGATTCATCACAAACTCAAGGTGAAAATAGATTGCGGACAGCAATATGAATACCACTTTCAGCTAGTTCTTAACTATTTTATGAAGGATAGATGTCTAGCTTTGATGTAGCAATTAAGCAAGGATTAGATCAAAATGCAGTAAAGAAAGCTTGGAGTGAGTTTCGGTGGAAAGAAGCAAGAAAGAAGAGAAAACTCAGCAGAAACTTGTTTTTCTAGCACTCGCTTAATTTAACTAGGTGCAAGGTGTCATTAACTTGGATCAACATGTGTCCATAAGCATACTGGGCACTTATCATCTTCCTGAGCCACCAAATGTCCCCCATTAAACTAGTCCATTTGTCTCCTACTCATTGCTGCCATTTGTCAATTAATTAGCTATGCCATTTGTCACTAATTCATTAGTCCACATGTCACACTATAAATGGTCCATATTTTTACATTTTTCTTAATCCAAAAATACTCCAAATTTTCAAAATACCTGAAATATCACTAAAATTACCAAATCAATTTTAACACACTCCAATTTAATTTTCAAGATAATAAAATTCACAATTCCCATTTATGAATCAATTTTACCTGAAAAATGTCAATGAATGCATGTACAGTCATACTAATGTGTAAAAATCAATATTCTCATATATGTGGAAGCATGAAATACCCTTTCTAATTTCTCATTTACCTCACTTGTACACTATTTTAGCCTTATCATGATTACCAGGATGTTACACTATTGCTCCTCTTCCATTGCCAAACTGTATAAAGCTACCCCTCTATTTGAACCCTGACTGTCTTGATCTAGCTGGTGGTCGAAAGGATCTATTCTGGCATTTACTAAACCTTTTGCCAAAACTACCCTGAGATTCACTAGGCCTCTTCATGATAGACTCTTGTCTGTGTTCTCCCTGATCATCTCTCAACAATTGCTTTATTCGAATTGAAGCTGCTCTGAGCTCAGTGAAACTACTCAAGTTAGTAATAGCTAGCCTTATCTGAATCTCCATGTTCAACCCACCTTCAAATCTCTGATACTTATCTTCCTTAGTAGTAATCAAGGCAATACCATATCCTATTAGCTTATTAAACTTGATCTCATATTCTGCCACCGATAACCTGCCCTACTTTAGATCTAGAAATTTCTTCATCTTTCTGTTCAGGTAGATCTTGGGCATATAATTCTCCTTGAAGACCTTCAGAAAGTCTTCTCACTTTAGATTACAAGGCCTGGTGGTATTGCCTGGAACAGTCTTCCACTATTGATATGTTAGGCCTTGCAATAAAGAACTTGCATAGTCGAACTTCTCGTCAGACTCACAATCCACCTGGTCGAAAATTCTCTATGTTCTCTTTAGTCATCCCTCGATCTCTGCAGGATCTGTACTTCCATAGAAGTCTATAGCCCCTACTTTCGCAGTTTATCATACTTCCTTTCTCTTCTCACAAGGATTCTCGAAAGCATTCTCTTAGATCGAGGCACAGAAGACTCTTTACTGGCTCCTACTAATTCTAGGTCAGCTGAGTGTTCCACTTGATCACCTATGTCAGATGACCTATAATAGACAATGATAGCGATTACTATTTAAGTTTCTCACTATATATCATGTCTATATGCTTAATATGTCCCTATGGATGCCAAATTTTGCTCTGATACCAAAATGTAGCGCCCCACTCTCGTAGGACATATACCCGACATCCTAAATGATATCTGAATACGTACCCCACAAGGGTGGCATTCTAGAGTAGTCACGACACTCATTTAATCATAGCATCATCATTTACTGCGTAATTGACACAATATTTAAAAACCAAATTCTTCATTTCATTTCATAAAAATCGAATATGTACATTGTAGCATTTCATATTTCATCCTTATATGTACATTATCAAAACTAAATACAAAACATGCTACACACATGAGAAATTATTCAAAAATTCTATTTAATCCTTCAATCTTAGTTGATCAACTTTTGAGCCATTTCTTCTGTCCAAAAGTACAAGAGCTATGCTTCTTGTAGAGTCTCTCTGTCACTAGTGTCCTCTTTTAGTCCTAAAATGTCAATATTGCAATTTTGGTAAGTTTTGCGAACTCAGTGAGATAACCATCCCCATCCTCGATGCTTCACTCACTTCATACATCACATTAATACAAACAATCACATAATTCACGTCATTTTATTATCATCATGTAGCATCACATAACACTTTAGTCACACTTCTCACGTTCTCATTCAATTACAAGTCAACAATACATTAAAATCATTCAAACATACATATTAAATGTATATGTAATGCTAATGAGACTCATTTCTGATTATTATGTTGTTATGACCAAATGCCTATAACTGTCCCGTATCTATTTTGGATACTGGGCTCAATGATAACTGTCCCTTATCCGTTGGAGATACATAGCTCATTATACATAGCGAGCCTTTGGATCTTAATCACATTCTGAGCTTTAAGCTCATTTTCAGTGGCTACTCAGGTCACAACTGTTATTATATATTCAAGCATTTATGTAATGAAATGCATCACATGCATATTTATCTTCGAGCTTTAGTCTGACACTCAACATATACGTTGAGAATCATTTATTTCATCAAATTCACATACAAAGAACACTTCCAATATGTCATTCATGCATCAAACGCCTTAGACATTTAATGTCTGAAATCAGCACAATTACATTCACAATTTAATTCAATACAACATTTAAAACAAACAAGTTATTAAATGAGACCATCTAAGTTACTCACAGTTGCTCTAGAAAGATATTGTCTTGAAGTCCTGATAACCTCTAAATGCTGATGCTCTAAATGCTCCTCTGTATTATGCAATATATACATAATTACACACATCACAACTTTGCACTATTATAAGTATTCATTTATGCACGAATGTGTGTATGAATTATGTACAATGCATGTTCAATGATAATCCCGGGTATGTTTCCTTTATTCACTTCACATGATCACTCATATCTCAAAACTCACATGTGTATGATTTGAACTTAGGTTTACATCTCAACAAAACAAATTTATTCTAAGTTCATCATTTAATTAATCATTCCAGTTTTTTTCTCAAAACAGACTTTTGGGTCAACTTTGCATGATCATTATGACAAGGAAAATGAAGTATTTATGCAACAATTTCTTCTAAAAAATTGTTACCTTATGTTTTAAATTTCTAATGACATAAATATCATACAATTTGATTATGTATATTGAATGTTATACTCAAAACACTTTAGATTGTTCTTAAACTATAATAGTACTCTGTACTTAACTTTAAGTTAGATTTTGGAATTCTTAGAGACAGAATTAAAATTTTATTTCTTCAGTAAATTTGTATCCATATGTCTTTAGTTTAACAAAAATTAAAAATAATCTCATTTTCACATCTACAGATCAAGATATGGCCAAACTACCGATGTCTGTTCACTGAAAACACTCCATTTAATAATATTCCAGCACATTTCATCATTTTCATCCTAAACTCATCAATCAATATTTTTATAATGAATTCAGATGGACATAAATTTATATTAAGAGGAATAAAAATGTGTGAGGATTTTTTTGGTTCAAATTTCAAGTCATTTGGAGATCGGGAGAAGAAGTTATAACCAAAAGAATTAAGGATGTTCAAAACTATCACCTTTCGGTATGCCTTCATTGTCACGATCGTGCAATTCCAATCGAATGTGCAATGTCATGATCGTGCTTGTGCACGATCATACACTATGAGATGCATCACCAATGTCACAAGCATGCTTGTGCACGATCGTGCACTGCCTCATTTCTTCTCCAGATTCACAAACTGCAAATTTGTGCACTGCTTTCTTCTCGAGATTCACAACCTATAGATTTTTCTACTTTTTTCTCCTCTCTTTTGCTTAATCTACCATTTCTAACTTATGTCCTCACTATTTCCTATTCATTCCTACTTCCATTTTAGCTCAACATCATTTAAAACAAATCAAATTTTATAATTGGTAATAAACATAAAAAACAGAACCTATCATTTACGCATATTCATCCTAACTTTTGCACTTCTTCATTTTTTGCAATTCTTCATTTTCTTTCTACCTTCATTGCGCATCTCACTATCACCTTAATCCTTCTTATAGCACGACATCTCGTTACTCTTTTTTTTCCTTAACTCTAGACTCATCTTAGTTCATCTCTAAAACACCCAAAGAGGGTCACGTAATAACAGTGAAACCAAAACATACGTATATCAACTCTCCAAAACTTTTCTGCACTCTTTTTATACATATTTTCAATGATCTTTCTAACTCAAAAATCATTTCAACACCATCTTAAAAAATATTGATCATCAAACACACAAGATATAAATATTCTCATCCTATATCCACGATGCACATGAATAATGACCATTAGTTTCACTATCTTTTAATCACTATATTTATTTCATATTCAAACCACTCATAAGGATTTAACACGTTACTTACTTTCTAAAACTCTAAACTCTTTATAATCATGTGAACCCTAGCTTTCCAATAACATACGATCATCAACGGTCAAGAGTTGTAGGGTTAGGTATTTCAACGATAGTGAAGAATATAACAAAATGAAATAGCAAGTGAAAAGGGATAGTAAAACTTGTGTTGTGAGGGTGATAAAATTTTTGGAAGTAATAAGCTTATAGAAGATGAAGAAAGTCACGAAGAAGAAGAAGAAGAAGAAGAAGAAAACAAGATCAAAACAATTAATTTGATCTTTCTAGTATATTCGTAGGAGTAAAGGCTAAGTTTGACAAGTGACACTTGTGACTTGTTCAATTTCTATCAGCTTAAACTAGGTTCTCTTTTTTAACTAGTCCAATCATTTCCAATTTTTACTTCAATTGTCTCTCAATTTTCAATAAATCCCAAAGTCATCTATACAATTTTCCACTATCATTTGGCTCCTATTTCTAATACCATTTATCAATTGACTTGCTACTAAAATTTACCAAAAATTCTATATCAGTAAGTACACTCTTCAAATCAATTTTCAACACATATAAACCACAATTCTTAATATAATCACATTTATAAATCAATAATACCTTAAAAAAGTCAATGAATGTATGTATAATTATTTTAATGTGCAAAAATCAATATTCACGTGTGTGTGTATACTATATTATGCATGAGCATGGAATGCACTTTTTAACTTCACAATAATCTCTCATATACATTATTCTGGCCTCAACATGGGTAACGGTATATTACATAGCAAGCCCCTAAATGACTTTGATAATAATCAAGGAAGAGAAGCAAAAGAAGCAAGATGGATACTGAATCACAGAAAGGGTGTCACAATAAACAGGTGTGAGAACTGTTAGAACCCCCTAATCACACGAAAATATAAACTAAATAATCCAAAATCAAACAACTAATAACAACTAGCTAATTAAAGAGTGCTAAAGCATTATACTAAACCGTTAAGAATTAAAAAAAAACTCAAGTCTAAAATCCCTAAATTTCCTCCCTGTCACCTTTGCTGCTCATATTCACTATCGTTAATAGCTTTCATGTAGCACCCCACTTTCGCAAGACACGTACCCGACATCTTTCATGATGTCTGAGAACTTGCCCCGTGAGGGTGGCATGTTAGCACACTCGGTCAGTAAAATCTCGTTACAATTTTTTTTCAAAACTATGCACACGTATGTGGAAATCAATTTTCAAATTGGGCCCACTTTATTCATAAACTTTTTCAGTCACAACAATACAATCATCGGAATTTCAATAGTCATTTGGGTCCATTACAAATACAAAATACTTGTAGTCATAATTTCATTACATTGCAAAATCATTTACAAACCTTTTCAATTTGGAAAGTTTGTTACATTACGAAATCATTCATATACATATTGTACAGTATGTACGGAATACACAATTTTATAAAAAATAAAAAAATATAAATGCAGATGCAAACTGATCCCAACCTCTATCTTTTACTTGAATGCAGATCTTTGGGATAACTCTTCTAAGCCTGAAAAATATTGCAAAATTTTAGGTGAGTTTTTGCAAACTCAGTGAGTGACCATCCTCGATGGCTCACTCAATTACATAACACATACAATTCACATATTCATATAATTCACATCGTTTCATAATACTCATATTGAATCACATATACTTGATCAGTCATTTCACATTTTTCATTCAACACATACCACACTCCGAAATCATTCAAACCATTATAATCATTCATATCTTATGCATATGCAATACTTATGAGCCTCATTTTCCATTTTATTTCTTTGTTATTACCTAGTGCCTATAACTATCCCATATCTATTATAGATACCGGGCTCATTAATAACTATCCCGTATCTGTTGGATATACTTGACTCATTTTACATAGTGAACCTTTGGCTCTTAATAACTTTTTGAGCTCTAGGCTCCTTTTCACATTATAAGCTCTAAGCTCTTTTTCGGTGGCTACTCCGGTCATAACTGCCTTTATCTTTCATGCATTCATATAATGAAATGCATCAAACATATATGATCAACTTTTCACTTTCACATATCATCAGACATTAGCCCGGCATTCAACATTAAAGTTAAGAATCATTCTTTTTCATTCGTATGCATATTCACATTTTTCTTCAGAACTAAGTCAGGCATTTAATAATCAAGTCATGTATCACGTATTTCATCAGATTCACATACAAGGAGCACTTCAATATCTCATTCATACCTCACAATCATCGGACCTTCTATTTGAAAATTAACACAATTAATCACATTCATATGATCATTCAGTATTCAATCAATACAAAAATTCAAAACATAAAAAACAATAAAGTGAGACCATCTAGGTCGACTCACAGTACGCTCCAAATTAGCATTAGCTTCCATAATCTAGAAACATCTGGATGTGGACGTTCTATCCTGTATCATCATTATGCAAAACATATAATGCACACACATTATTAATTGCACAATCACATAAACATTCAATTTTACACACATGTATATGTGTAATGTATAATGTATACTCAATGACAATCCCGGGCATATTTTCTAAATTCACATCTTATGCTCATTCTCATTTCATGATTCATATTTGTCTAATTGAACTTAGATTTATACTTCATTTGCACATTATCATTCTAAGTTTCCCATTCAATCTTTACCCTTTGTATATGTCTAGCTTATTTATAAGCTTACACCTCAAGAACACTTGGTTACACTATATCAAAACTCAATTTCTTGTCATCTCTTTTCTAACCTCATGTGATCTCATAATATCCAATTTTCATTCACAATTAATCACGTAACACATATTACTTAACTTCTTTGTATCATAGCTACAATTACCTAAACATCTTCTTTCCCATTATACTTATGCCTTGGGTCCCTTGATATTATCCCTATATTCACTAAGTTATAACCTTCATTTTCACTTCAAAACTATCATACATTAGTCACATAAACCAAGGATCATTTTAGTTTCAATTTAAGACCCATTTAAGTCTCAATTAGGGTCACTTGACCTGTGAATGTCCCTTAGGCGGACATCCATGTCCGTTAAATGGACCTTTACAGGTCACTTACAGAAACTTGAAACTTTTACCCTTTATAAATCAAAATATCTTATTTATGTCTTTATAGAAGTTGTAGATCTTGAAGTTCT
>JAOQMP010000005.1:9861483-9904995 GCA_027563575.1 Erythroxylum pedicellare | reverse complement strand
ATATGCATAAATAATTTTTATTACAAAATAAAATATAGTTAAAATTAAAAGTACTTTTTATTTTTATGTTGCCAAACATACTACTATATGAAGCTCTTTCAAAAAAGCTCTTTTTTAAAATGATAGCCAAACAGTCAACTGGCTTCTTAAAAAAGTTATTCTCATAAAAGATCTACAGAAAAAAAACTCTATTGACAAATGCTCTACTGGTATGAGCCTAACCAAACAGAGGCTTAATAATTTTAAGAATTAATTTTAAATAATTAGGCCCTATAATGCCACATAATATAACCCACAATAAAATTAAAGACTTAGTAGAACACCGACAAAGTTATATTCTCTTCATTATTTCTATTATCATAGGGTTTATTTTGAATGTTGTGAAACATTAAAATTTAACTTGTCATTAGAAGAAAACCTTAGGGTCATTTTTGTGCTTTTTGCCTAGAAGGTAATAATCACATTCTTAAGTTAATATTTAATTGAGAAATTTAAAAATTAAAATTTTAGGTCTCATTATAATTAATATAATTTCATTATCCTAATTATAGCTAACATAATGTAATTATGAAAGATATCCCTTCAAAACTTTGCTTAATTATAATTATTTATATATTAACTTATTTAATTTATTAATTTAACTTTTAAAAATGAAAAATATTCCTAATAAAATTAATGCTTTTGAAAATAATTTCTAAATAATTAGAAAACACTTGTCTAGATTTATTATAAATTTAAACTAATTTAATCTTAATCTTATTAATAAAAACTAATTGAAGTAAAATTAATGGCTTGAAAAGCATAACGATAATAAAAAGTGGAAGAGGAAATGTTGCACACACTAGCCACTTATTATAATTTCATGTAGTACGCACAACCCAGATTATTTTTCCTGGTTTAACCCATTGTCATATTCTCTTCGCTCTGAATAACATCTTATTCATTGTCTCTTTATATCATTTCCTTCCTTCAACATCTTTGTTTCTCCTTAACCACATCATATATCCCTCCCTGGGCTTTTTCTGCCTATATCAATAATGACTATTGTCACTAGTTCTGGCGCTTCTAGCAATAAAGGGGGTTGATTCACCATTGTTGTTGGTAAACAATCTAATAGAGACAAATAAATGATAAGGCTAGGCAATTATTTGCAGTTGTTTTTCATTCTATTTATTGATTGCCTTTAATTCTTCCATATACTTGGTTGTTTTCAATTGTGGATTTACAGCAGATTCTAAACTATCTGGTTCTAATTGTCCAACATGTGATCACAAATGCTATTGCTTCTTATTAGATACAGCCTTGAAGGATTTGTTGATGGTTCTTGCATATGTCCCATGGAAGACTCATAAGAACAACGTTTCTGGATAAGACTAATGTGTTGATGGTTATCGCTCAAAGAAAGATTAATGTGTCTTCAAAAAGGAGAAGATAATGCTACCAGATTAATGTGTCTTCAAAAAGGAGAAGACAATGCTACCAATTATTTGAAGAGGTTTAAAGAGATTGTCGATGAGATTGCAATTATACATGCTCCACTTGAAGAAACTGATTTAGTTTTA
Organism: Erythroxylum pedicellare; assembly: GCA_027563575.1. Lineage (NCBI taxonomy): Eukaryota > Viridiplantae > Streptophyta > Magnoliopsida > Malpighiales > Erythroxylaceae > Erythroxylum > Erythroxylum pedicellare. The sequence goes on along the minus strand of JAOQMP010000005.1, from coordinate 9,903,433 downwards.
TACACACTTAATGGTCTCAATTCAGAGTTTAAGGAAATTTATACAATTCTTCACAACAAAGAAAACCCTCTTACTTTTGATGAATTACATGAATGTCTAGTGGATTTTGAATCATCTTTGTTGAGACAATCAAGGGGTGAATCGCTGGGTGGAAATGGCAATCCTGTTGCCTTCATTAGTCAAGCAATCAGTGGTCCAGTGCAAGCAATCGGTGGTCCAAAATGGTAGCAGGCTACATCTGCTTTACATGTACAAAGACAGTCACGTGGTGGTATACAAATACGTGGTCAGGGACGAAATGACAATTCTGGACAAGTTTGTAATAGGCGTGGAAATTTTCATCAGGTTGTTGGATGTAACATAGGTGGTTATTCAAACCAAAAATATGCGACACAAGTTTGTCAGTTTTGTGAGCGGGGCAGACATCCCGCAAAGACTTGATGGCTCATTCATGAACGTCCCACACAATCACGTAATGGTAGACCTTTGGTAAAATTGGTAAAAGGTAATTCTAGTATGCCTCCATCACCATCACAATAGGTACTTGACTCGGGAGTTACGCATCATGTTACGAATGATTTACAAAATTTGTCTTTCAACTTACCGTATAAAGGAGAGGCACAAATGCAAGTCGGACATGGGTATAATTTACCCATTGCAAACACTAGTAGTATCACTCTATCCTTATGCATCAAACCTATCATTTTAAATGATGTCTTACATGTGCCTCAAGTCTCACAGAACCTTGCATCAATTAAAAAATTATGCTCAAACAATCTAATTTCAATTGAATTTTTCCCAGCTCTTTTCAGGTGAAGGATCTGCAGAGTCAGTCGATACTATTTTTGGTGGATTGCCCTAATGATCTCTACAGTTTCCAACTTCCAACTTTCAAACCAAAAGTGTTTATTGCCCAAGTTCCAAACCAGTCTATCTTGCATCATGTTTTAGGTCACCACTTGCAAAAACTTTTCAATATTTATGTTTGAGCAATAAAATTGTGTCTAGTAGTACAACGCCTCCTGTGTGTATTTCGTGTCAATGTGTAAAAAGTTGTAAGTTACCTTTTTAAAATCAACATTTTATTACTACAAAACCACTTGAACTTGTTTTTTCTAACTTCTAGGGTCCGGCTCTAACAACTTCTCATGATGGTTTCAAACACTATGTTATATTTGTTGATCATTATTCTCGTTACATATGACTTTTTATGATAAAAAATAAGTTTGATGTCTCCACCGTTTTTGCTTCGTTTAAAACCAATATTGAAAAATATTTTAAAACACCGTTTTAAACTCTTTATACTGATAACGGTGGTGAATACATTCATCTTCGCAACTATTTTTCAACTCATGGTATTACTCATTTCACTACTCCACCACATACACCTGAACTCAACGGTATATCAGAATGTCGACATCATCATATTATTGAATCTGCGAGAGCCCTACTTCATCAGAGTCAGTTACCATTGTCTTTTTGGTCATATGCAGTATGAACTGCAGTCTATCTTATTAACCGCATGCCCACACTAACCCTTAAGATGAATACACCTTTTTAAACATTATTTTGTTAACCACCATCTTACAACCATCTTCACTCCTTCGGAAGTTTATATTTTCCTTGGTTACGTCCTTACACCAGTAGCAAACTACAACAACGTTCCATATCATGTATCTTTCTCGGCTACTCACTTTCTCAGTTTTCTTACTAATGTTTTGATCCAAAAATAAAAAATTCTACACTTCACGTCATGTTATTTTCTTTGATGACCAGTTCCCTTATAATACTCTTCTTACCAAAGCATAGATTTCACAAGAGACCACTAGTAACCATCCTGTTCATCACGTTTTACCATCACCTGTTGCACCTACCACGAGAATAACACAGATATAAGATGCTAACACTTCATCTACCGAAAACACCACAATGACAAACAACCCGCCAATCCCCTCCACCAACCAAAATACCCATCCAATGATCACACGTTCTAAAAACAATATCCACAAACCAAAAGCCTATACAGTAATAAAACACCCATTACCTCCTACTGATGAACCACGCACTATTACGCAGACACTTAAGATACCGCATTGGCATAAGTCTGCATATTTAGAGTTTGATGCACTTTGTCATAATAATACTTGGACACTTGTTCCTGTTACTGAGGAGAAAAATATTGTTAACTGTATGTGGATCTTTTGCACACAGTGCAATTCCGATGGATTTATATCTCGTTACAGATCCCGGTTGGTTGCTAAAGGTTACAGTCAGTGTCCTCGTATTGACTATAAGGAAACCTTTTCACCAGTTGCTAAACATCAATCTATTAGTCATTCTGACACTCATTCTTGTAAGACAATGGCGCATTCACCAAATGGATGTCAATAACGCCTTTCTTCAAGATAGCCTCCATGAAACGGTTTATATGCATCAACCAACTGGGTTTGTTGATCCACAGTATCCGAATCATGTATGTAAACTCAACAAAGCAATTTAAGGTCTCAAACAAGCTCCTCGAGTATGGTACCAAGAGTTATGCCAATTTCTTCTATCCTATGGGTTCAAGTGTAGTCACAGTGACAATTCTTTGTTCATCTACAATCACAACTCCACAATCATGTACTTTCTTGTATATGTGGACGACCTTCTACTCACTGGCAACTCAGATGCAGTCATGGATAAATTCCTCTCAGATATTGAAAAACATGGACACTCTTTCATATTTTTTGGGCATTGAAATCACTCCTAACTCTAAAGGTTTATTTCTCTCTCAACAATGGCATATACATGATATTCTCACCAAGTTCGATAAGGATAAATGCAGTCCATGTCACATACCCATATGTACCACTGCTACTCTATGCCTTGATGATGGTTCTGTAAGGACAAATGGCACAAAGTATCGAAGCATTCTTGGTGCTCTTCAATATCTTACTTTAACAAGACTAGATATTAGCAATGCGGTCAACAAACTTTCACAGTACATGCACCGGCCCACAGAATTACATCTCCAACAACTTAAACAAACTTTATGCTACATCAAACAAACACAAGACTATGGTTTACAACCGTTTTGGCCCAATAGTCTTAAACTTCAGGCCTTTACGGATGCTAACTGGGGTGGTGATGCAATCAAAATAGGAACCCTAAAAATATGGGTAATGCAATTTTTGCTTTCCAGAAACAATGAATACCAATAACAACTTTAAACATATTTTTCAAAAAACTTCAAAGCTAAGGGGACATATGATTAAGTCTTTAGAAATTAAAAAGCTGGAAATAAAAGCATATTTTCTTAACTTCCATATCTAATGACTTTGGGTAATACAATTAGGATTTCATAAACAAAAACAAACATATGTGTGGGGGAATAAACAACATTTTAAAGCCTTGATCTAGTTATCAAATAAAAAATAATCAAACAATAACAATCAAGTTAATCAATGAAAAGAGACTATTCGATACCATTGTTGGGAGATAAACTATGACCCAATCACGCGCGTAGTAGAAATATTTATAATTTCCTTCAATATCTATTCAATTGAATAACTTGTAAAAACATTAATGAGAAATTAAAGGGTTAAAAAATACATGAATGATTATTTTTGTAAAACTGTTCTTCTGGGATTGTCAAACATGAGTTATTCAGATGTTTAATGTGTAATGGTATCCATATAATAGACAAAAAGAACTACATGTTATAGAGGAAAAGATTGGAGTGCTAGCTCCCTAATGTCTTTTCCTTTTTATAGAAAGACTCTACGATTTCTTTTCAATTAAGAAAAAGACCTAAATATAATATTCAACACCCCAACAAAGTACTAGAACTAAAATTATCAATAAATTATTTATTTTATTTAAATAAATATTTTTTAAAATAAATTTTATTTTAATTTTATTTTAATTATTAAATCAAACTTTNNNNCAATATTTAAGAAAATTATTAATTTAATTTAATTACAAAATTAAATAAATTATGAAATTAAATTAAATTGATTATAATTTTATTAATAATTAATTTAACAAATTAATATATAATATTAAATTAAATTATTTATATTTATATTTATATTTATATTTATATTTATATTTATATATTAAATAATACATATTTAGTTGATAGTAATTAGAAATAGAAAATCAAAACGATGTGATTTTTATAGATTTAGAACCTGAAGAAACAAAAACCAAAAACGAACAAAAACACTCAAACAAACATAATTTTTAATTAAATTGAAAAACAAAAAAATAAAAAAAAATAAACATGCTCTTAAATTAATTATTGATTATAGAAAAGAACTCAGATATGTTCTGACATGGCTCTCATTCGTTGTCACTTTCAGGCAAAAGACCATTCTTCATCAACTCAGTTTTGAGCTTTAGCATCTCCTTCTCCGGTAAAATCAGCGTCACAACCCTTCCCATTTCACCATTTTCAGAATCTTTTGGCCACGGAAATACCAAAACAGCTCCTTCATCACCAACACCTTGGATAGTGCAGTGGACAAATTCAGGTTTGTGTCCGTTCAACTCTAGTCCATAACAATTAGCCTTCTCAAAATCTACAAATGTCAGATTAGCTCCATATAAAATGTAGTCAGCAACCCCATTTTCTTTTTCTGCAGCTGCTTCAATATGGTTGTTCTCCTCAACAGCTTGGTCCACGAGTAATGTCGCTAACTTTCTGAGGTCTAATTGGAGGATGGAACAATCTGCTTTAACATAACTTATAACTTGGGAGTTGCTTAAATTCTCATCTCTTGGATTCTTAGGGCCTTTTTTGCAAATTGTCACTAGGTCAGGTTCATGCCCTTCTCTAACCTTGGCTACACATTTCCATATCAAAGCACATAGAGACTCGAAAGTTGGAATAGGGTCGATTTCGGTATGGTTCCATATATTGGAGAGTAAGTGAGAAAACTGTGAAGCCGTTAAGTGGAAGGTAAAGCTTTCCATTTTACAGTTATTGGCAGTTATCCAATGGTCACCAACCGATTCGACTCGTTTGATCGATAGCGGTTCTTGAGTTTCAGGCTTGTCCAACTTCTTGGGTGATTTTAAAGTTTTCACAGGGCCATAGGTTTTGAGACGTGCCAGGAATTGACTCCAGACATTGAAGCACTCCGAAGCTGAAAATGCATCTCCAAGTATATGGGCCCAGCTAAAGCCCAGAGACATTCCTCCACACTTGAATTTGGTAACCTGTCAAAACGGACCGGGTCAAAAGAGACCTAATTAAACATGATTGTAATGTAGCATAAGATGGGACCCATATGAATATGAATCGACTCGAGTTGAAATGAGAAGAAAATGTTGGGTTATTTTTAAAATAAAAGTAAATCATATAAGAAGTCTACGATTTTCATCCTTAATATTTTATGGGCCCAATTTTAGTAGTTCCTATGTCATCATAATTAAATTATAAATTTTAGTCTATGTTAAATGAGATACTAGAGGATCAGTGCTATTCGTAGAAGACCTTCTGTGGTTCCTAGCAAATTTAGGTAAAACTTTTTAACACTGAACGGAAAAGAAAAAAGCTATAGAATTAGGAGTGATTAGAGTTGAGATGGTGGGGGTTTGATAAATACAGGAAAGAGCTTAAAGGGTAGGTTGCACGTTTCTTGATACGTAAAAGCGGCGCTTATGCTGGATAGGTGGGAATTGAATTGAATGTGCATATCTGTTGTCATAGCTCTTTTTACTTCCATCAATGTACTCCCAATCCCATGTATGCATCCTGGTGCGTTCAACTTCTGCTTTGGCTTTTGACAATGACTGGACGTGCTTGGTTCCACATCATCCTTTCCCATTCAGTTATGATATGATGATCGAGATCTTCTGTGGACATGCTTATATTTTTCATAGAAAATACCTTATTATATGATTGATTAAACGTCAAAACATCTCGTCAGAATCATTTGAGGCATCTAAAGTAGCCGATGAAATCTTCAGTCTTATTTATGGCGTGTTAATTATTTGTCATTTAATTTTAGGTAGATCCTACTTAAATGTGTAGATAAGATTTTAACAGAATAGAATAGAATAGTTAGGAGGATGTGTTCTCTTAAAGTAGTGCAAGGAAAAAGTGATCATGCGGATAATTTTCATTTACTAATATAATTTTCTGACTCATATTAGTGATTTTATTTAATTTTAATGGACAAACACCATTCATGGTGCTGTTGCTTCTAATTCTAGAGACAGATTCTTCAACTTGGTGATAAAAATAGTTCTAATCAATCAATTACTGTTAATATATTCTACAAAAACCGAATTATGTACTCTATTCTAAATTTAAAATTCTTTTCCAAGTTTTATAAGCTAAATTCATATTTAATGAGCAATAATCATCTTTCTAGCTAAGTTACACGTAAACTGAACTAGTACACGCTGCTATCGTATAAAACATAACATGAAGAAGTGTATAGTAATTAATTACCTGCACATAAACAGGAGGAGAGTACCATATTTCAGGACCAATAGGCAAATGATAAACCAGCAGACTATTTAGCGAATAGTCCCTCATCTCCAGCCATTCGTCCACCGTTTTGTCACACTCAGCCTCCACGACCCTCACCCCACAATCGTTGCACTTCATGTACGGCCGACCAGCCTCCGAACGCCGGAACCGACCACAAATCATGTAGTAGTCATTGGACCAATAGAACATGCTCTCCTTTATGCGCATGATAGTCAGCCCGTCAGTCGCTTGGCTAGTAAAGAAGTAGACAAATTTCAAGTAGTGTTGTTTCATGACCAAGTCCATGCCATTGGGCTCGCTGACAACGTCCGACCCCGTTATGCGGCTCGGTCCTATCGACGAGAGCTTGACGCTGTAGACCAAGCCTTGGTCGTGGGAAGAAACCATGGTTGATAGGGATTGAGTTGGCGAGAAGGAAGAGAGATGGAGATGGTAGATGGTAAGCTATGTCAGAGGCAGTCTTAACTTATGAAGGCTATGAAGCTTATTTAATGGAGGCGAGTGGTGCTCTGAGTGCAGTTGGAGAGTTAATGGGTTACCTTTACGTGCATATTTTCTATTGGCTGATACAATGAAACAGTTAGACTAATTGATTTTTCCATTAATGTTCAGCTTGTTTCCCTAAAGAAAATTTTATATTTCTGTCTCTAGTATTTAATAAGACATATCCAGAGAGTACGGTGCCTTTAATTATAATGATACCTCAAGCGTGCAGTGATTTTCAGTACAAACTAGCAGGCACTGGATAGACAATATATAAAATTGGACAACGTACATGTCAGTGTACAGTCCGAAATTACCAAGTTGTGGACCAATAACATTTATTTTGAAGGGAGGTTTATAACATTAAGGTCTCAATGTTTAACTAAGATAAAACTGTTCTTACTGCAAATCCTATGTTTGACCTTTCCATAGCCATAGGCACTAATTAATAAAGTTTTTAGTTGATTTAAAAAGCTGCAGGGAGATTTGTACCTTCGTTTGAGTTAAATTCATGGCTTCTTTGTTCCTAATTTTTGCAAGGGTCAGCTGCTCTAGGTTATATATGTAACGGTAGGCTTTAAATAAATATTTATTTATATATAATAGTTTATAAATTTTAAAACTTACGTGATTGTTTAGAAATTCAAATGCTTGGAAGTCTTTAAAAACTAATGGTACTCAAATTCACAAACTAATATTTGAAAATTCTTATAGACCTCCTCACTTGATTAAACTACTTGAAGAGGCTTCAAATGGGCATAGTCATTTAATGCCCATTTGACTAGTAATACAGTGACTTCAATAACTATTTTCACAATGCAAACGGTTCGACTTCTGCGCCAGTTGTGTGATGACTAGAAAAAATTATGCGGGACTTTATTTAGAGGTCAACCAATGAATGTCGTAAAATGCATCTCGTCAATTGGGAGTCAGTGTGTAAGCCTAAAGCCGAAGGGGGATTGGGCATCAAACGTATTCGGTCTACTAATGATGCATTACTGGCTAAATTAGGATGGGATCTGCTCAATAAACCCACCGCTCTTTGGGTTTAAATATTTCGAGCTAAATATAAACTAGACGCTAATTCGATTCCCCTAAGGATCTCCAGGCCAAGGGCTTCGGTTATCTAGATGGGGATTTCGACATCTTGGCAATTTGTTCGACAGGGACTCAAATGGTCCCTAGGCAATAGGCGATACATTTTATTTTGGCTGGACAATTGGGGACCTCTTATACATGTGGCAATCTCTTAAGTCCCTGATAGTTTTCGTTTTGCAATGGTCAGGAACCTCACGAACGGTCGAGGCAATTGGCTTTGGCATGAATTTCAACGGTATCTCCCGTCCACTATTGGCCTGGACCTTGCGCACTACTGCCCTATTGTCAAAGACACAAGGGAGGACAGATTGTTGTGGGGACCAACCAACCATGGGGGGTTCACAGTGGCGTCTGCATATGAATTAATTGAAGGGCGCTCTATGATGTCTAGTAACAAGCTGTGGGAGGTTATTTAAAAATGGGCTGGCCCGCAACGGATTAGATCGTTCCTTTGGTTAGTTGCTAAATGTAAACTCCTGACGAACTAACAATGAGTGGCATGACATATTGCCATGGATAACAGTTGTCATTTCTATGGGCATGAAGAGACAACTGTTTATGTGGTGCAAGACTGTCCGAGAGTGACAGCTATCTGGTGTCAGTTTCCTCGTGAGGTGGTAGATACGGGTTTTTTCCAGTAAGATGAGGAGACGTAGCTGAAGTCTAACCTCACGAAGCAAGCCCAGGTGCAGCAGGAAGCGTGGGCCACTATATTTGGAGCCGCGTGCTAGTTCCTATGGAAGTGGAGGAACAACAGTCTGTTTGAGCCTGGTTTTGTATGACCGGAAGATGGTACCAGACTCATTCTAGACTACGTTGATTGGATCAAACCGTGTGTTTCCAACATAGGGCATATCAGTGGGCACCTTCGTATTAGGTTAAAGCAAAGCAAACGGAGCAGTAAAGCAAGGTTCCACAAAGGTATCCACTAGAGGTTTAATTCGAGATTGTCATGGGAACTGGTGTGGGGGGTTTCAGCAAAACCTCGGAAGGGGTTCCTCCTTATCTGCGAAGCTTTGGGGTGTGTTCTCAGGACTTACGCTGGCCTGGGAGCTGGGGTATTGCCGGGTTGTAGCCAAAATGGACTATCTTGAGGTCATTAATATTCTCTCTGACCTATACATTGTGCTAACGGGGGATGCCTTTTTGGTGACATGTATTTAGGAGCTTTTACACCGAACTTAGGAGGTTCATCTTCAGTATGTCTTCCGGGAAGGAAACTAGTGCGTCGATAGCTTGACAAACCTCGCAGTCATACTACGTTCAGGCCTTCATATCCTTCAGAAGCCTCCATTAGGCATCCAAGAGCTTCTCCGTAGAGATGCACAAGGAGTGTTGTATTCCAGAGCGTTGAGTTAATTTAGTAGTTCCCCTTGTAAACAAAAAAAAAAGGAAAAACAATAGGCCAGAAAATATAACTGTAACCCTAAATCTGAATATAAAGAACCTATGATCTTTTAAGCTGTAGTTATCAATTAATTTCCATACCAATCCCTGGTCACCAAAAAAAATTCAACACCATTTACTGCCAATGGCAGCTTAAGTCGATCATATGCATCAACTACTTATTCATGCCAGTAATTCTTTCATAAGACCTCTGTATTAGATCACTACACGTTTGAATCTATTGGGCAATTTTTCTTGTCATCATTTTTATTTTGCTAAGGAGGTATGAGATCAATACATTTTGTTACTCTCCTAATTTTGATCCGTTTTGCCTTCTCCAAAATGTAGAGTTCTTATAACTCCAGAGCACATAAAAGAAACACAGCGTTCTTGTTTGGCAATGGATTGCATTAGCTTTTAATTGATAAAATGAACAACTAGCTGACAACGAATTATATTAATTGATTTAATAAATGCATAATATCAACTATTTATTTAAAGATATATGGTCAAATTAGCTATTTAGTATTAACAATTTATATGTAAAATGACTTATAATAATAATAAATTAATAAATAAATAGGGTACTAGTGTTTGGTGAAGGAATGTAATAATAAAAGTGACAACTTAAGTAATTTGTAATAACATTTGGGTACAATCGTTTTTTCATCCCTTAATTTATTAGTCGCTGGAGCAAAATGCTCCTCTTAGGAGTATTTTCAAAAACAACATATTGGGTTCAATCCGCAACTCAATCAGCTGATTACCAAATATAATTATCGGTGGTTTGACATAGTTAAACAATCAAATATCTCTCAATCCTCCAAAAAATAGCTAATCAATGATTTAGCAAATAAGGTCAATATTTATAAATTCTTAGGAAGACATATGGCACTCCATTTATCTTTGGATAATTTTCCCCCACTTGAATTCTATCTATTCCAGATGAGATCTCTAACATTTCTATCAATTTTTTTTGAACTCCCTTAAATATAGCTAGATATGCTAACCAGTAGATATGCAAATTATTAAGAACGATGATGGCCAATTGTTGTACTCTATTAAGAAAGTCTTCTACTAACTTTTTCTATGAGAGGTCTGCATGCAGCTTCCTTAAGATGCTTTGTAGAAATTGGAACTCCCAAATAAGTGAGAGGTAGTTGGTGTATAATAAGTCCAGCATCAACTATCGCATTCATCAAATTTTCATAACTTTGTCTAGATAGGTAAACAACACTCTTACTTAGGTTAAACTTGAGCCCAAAGACTTCCTAAAATATATGCAAACTTTCAAAAGAGTCCCAATAGAAATAGGATCACTAGCATATAGCATGAATAATTCATCTGCCAATGAGATCTAAGACCACTGCATCTATAATGGAATTTGAAATTCATGTTTTGCTCTATACATATTTGAGTGATTCTTTATAGTACCTTTATAGCAATGACAAATAGATAGGGGGAGAGTGAATCACCTTATTTGATTCCACTAGCAGCTGTATAAAGTTGAGAAGGTTCTCCATTCATCAATACTATGTAAGAAACAAATGTTATACAAGAGTGAATCCATTTGATGAACTCATGTGGATATCTAAAAGCATGCAGAGAGTTGATAAGACATATCCATTTAATGGTATCATAAACTTTAGTGAAATCAATCTTGAGTGCATAACTCCTGATTTGCTTTTTTGATTTGTAGTCTTTGAACATTTCCTAAGCAAATGTGATGTTATCACCCATCCTTCTTTTTGGGACATAAGCACCCTAACTTGGATTGGTTAAGCCAAATAAGGTAACTTTCAACCTGTTAGCAAGAATTTTTGCAATAATCTTATACATCACATAACAACATGCAATAGATCTGTAATCATTTAAGCATTTAGGATTAGGGATTTTGGGAACCAAGATTAAATTAGTCTTATTTATTTCATTGAGCAGTCTACCACTTCTAAAAAATTCTTGAACAACCCTTACTACTTGACTTTGTATGACAGTCCATTTCTCTTAGAAGAATCTTGTAATGAACCCATCTAATCCTGGGGCCTTGTCAGGGTGGAATGAAAACACTACTTCCCTTATCTCTTAAAATGTAACTTCTTTAAGCATTTAAGACAGTTGATCGTAGCTTATGGAATCTACCAATCTATTTAGCAAAATGGCAGGAAGATTAGTTGAGTGTAGTTACATTTATGTAATTTTGTAATATTAAAGGGATATATTCATATTTTCAATTTTTAAAATATATATAAGCATGTTTTTTATTGGGACAATATTCAATTACAAATACGGCCATCCATTACACAATTTAGTCCTAATAATATAATTTTTTATGAACATATGCATTTAAAATGAAAATGAAAAATACATTTTATTCAATGTCATAACATTCTTGAAAGCATAAACAAGCATCCAAAATATCATAAAAATTAATTAAATAAATAATGTTATTAGTAAATTAGGTCAAAATTACTTTATGATCATATTCATGCAAAATTAGTCACATATTATAAAAGGTGTTAAATCAAGGGAGGTTTTAATCGATGTTTTGATAACTTATTATTTTGATGAGAAGGAATATGGGAATACGATGTAGTCATAAACTAAAGAAGATAGTTCATGAAGTTGATTTAAGAAAAAAGATGAACTTTACAATTTACAAGGTGAAGACTAAGTCAAGAAAAAAGAAGAAGATTAAGGCACATTAAGGTCATTTAATAGTTTATAATATTAATTATAATCTCCATTGATTAGGTTAATATCAAAGGCTCATTATGCATAAAAATTGCATCAAGTCTTCTTATTCATTAAGAGGAGTTAAAAGCTTTTGTTTTAAAGAAAAAAGCCTCTTAATCTTTCAAAAACTCTTTAAAGCACTTGACGTTGTTAAAATCATGTTTTTTTAATGAGATTAGTCAACTTATAAGTTAAAGTTACTAAATTTGATGTGATGAGAGTTTGTAGTAATATTGGTTTATATATTGGTCAACAATTTATATATTGGTCAACTAAATGTCTAGTGGTCGATCATTATCTCATCAACTAGCAAATTCGTACATTCAATGCACAATGATTAACCAATATGCTATACTAGTCGACCAATGCTCTATAGCTAGCTATAGTAATATTTAGTTTTTTTAACTCTAACATATCTTATTTACATCTAGTAAAGGTTCTTAAAATCCTAGAAATACATATTTTCTCATTGGCTCTTATATTAAAAAACTATTACTGTGTCTTTTACACATATTTTTAAATGCTTTTCAATCTTTGAGCATAACTTGTCTTATATTTTTGTTATCAAGTGATAAAGCGATGTGTTTTGAGTTGTAAGATTCAATTAAGACACTATATTATTATACTTGAGGGTATTTTGAGTGGTATTGAAATTCCTCTTCATCGTGAGGAAGATTGTAAGAGTTCCTCTTTGTCAAAAATGGATTGCATAAAAGTTATTATTTGCTTTGAAAGAAGAACTACAGTGAAATTATAAGAGGAATCTTGAGAGTAGTAAACAAGGATTATTTGTCAAACCATTATTAATTGGTTAACATTCTCTCTTTCCTATCATTTTATATTATTGTTAATTTTTTTTATTGATTTATGATAAGCAATCACTTTATATGCATATATATATATATGTATGTATGTATGTATTGTTATTAAATTTGAGTTCATTGGTTAGAAAAGTTGTTGAATTTTATAAACACCCATTTTACCCCTTCCCTTTTTGGGAGCTGTTAAAGGCTAACAAATGTCATTAAGATCATTATCATTATCATTCAACCAAGAGGAATAAAATATTAGTAGATCCCCAATCCTTGATAAAAACAACTATTTATGTTAGAAAACTGGGATGACATTTTTCTTAATAGACAAAAATGTTGAACTATATAGAAATAGTTTAAAATGGTCTCTTTATATCTAAGAAAATTATAGATAATAAAAAGGTTCCCAATTTATAGGAATAATAGAAACCTCAAGATAAGAGGTTAATATTCTTGAATAATCGTATATATCTTATTATGAACGTTAAAAAAGAAATTAAATAAGATACCTATGTGTGAAACGACTCATAAAATTTGACACACTTTGAAAATTATACATGAGGGAACAAATCAAGTAAATGAAAGAAAAGTGAACATGCTAACATATCAATATAAATTATTTCAAATAAAGCATGATGAAAGCATATCTAATTTTAATGTTCTTAAAGGTCTTAAAAAGACATGTACTAATGTTGAAATAGTAAAAAGGTTGCTTAGGTTACTTTCAAAGACATAGAAGCTAAAGTGGTGAGCATATAAGAATTCAAAGATCTAACAACACTATCATTGGAGGAAATTATTGGATCTTTCCTCATGTACGAAATAAGGCTCTAAGAGAAGCAAAAAATACAAGGCTTCTAAAAAAAAGGGACTTAGCATTCAAATTCTCAAGTGAGAAATCAAGTTAAGAAGAGACATTTATCAATGAAAGTGATGATGAAGACCTCACCTTTATCACTAGAAAATTCAAAAAGCTTTTGAATTGATAGAAATTTTCCAAAATAAATGACTTCATAGAAGGTAAAGGTGATTCAAAATGCAAATCTTTTCACATTATTTATTTTTAATTTAAAAAACATCGATTACGTAAAGTCATAATATCCTTTATTCAAAGGTAATGACAAGTATCAATAAACTATAAGAAGAAGGAAAAAGAAGAAGAAAGCATTTAATGTCACAACTTTGGATGACGCAACCGAATCCAAAATAAACCATTTAAAAGGAGAGCTAGCTTGTAAGTGCTTTACAGCTATAAATAATGATGAGGTAACATCTAACTCTAATTTGTGTGATATTGATAGAGATTTAACATATGATGAACTAATTGAAAGTTTAGAAATCATGAGAAAAAAAAGGAATAAATTATGCTTTAATCTTAATGATGTTTGAAAATAGTTGCATGCATGCATGAATGAGAATAAAAAGATAAAAGTTAATTGCATAATAATAAACCATCTAAAAATATAATGATTGATGACAATCATGCATTATTCATATTAAAGCATAAAAATGAGACATTGAAAAAGGAGAACAATATTCTCAATGATTCTTTAGCCAAGTTTATTAAAGAGAGTGAAAAACTAAAAAACATGCTAGGAGCTCAAAAGAATTCTAATAATAGGTATAGATTGGATACAACCATTAACATGAAGATAATTCTAAAACCATATTTGCAAAGGAAAAATTTGTAGAGCGAAGAACCATTGCTCAATTTGAAAAATTAGGATGGAGCCTCCACATCTAAGCATATGCATGCATATGTCACATCCACTAGGACTTATTCTAAAAGCAAACATTATGCTCTTATATATGGATCCCAATCTAGGTATAGGTTTTAATACTCTTAAAGGAAGAATAAATATAACTTTTATAACATGCAAACACACTCACACCTCTTTAAACCTCAAAGAAGTACGCATCAAGCCTTCATTCACAGTAGGTATTATACATATAATCATGGTAGCTCATTTCATTACCCTATTAAAATATTCCTTACCTTTAATGCCTAAAGAAAGATGTCTCATTATGCATACAAACATAGAATACTAAGTAATGTATTTATACGTCATCATCACTCATATAATATAGTATGACATTTTTGTGTTAAGTATGAACATATTGATAGATTCTATATTATCAAACAAATGATACTAAGTAAACTTTTGAAAGTGTGGGTTAAAAAGAAGAAGGAGCCTAGCAATTAAGGAATTAAATTTATTTGGGTACCTAAAACTCATTAATTGCCTTACATAAGGTCCTTAAAGAGCAAATGACATATAGTAGAGATAGTAATATTGTTTTTAAACAGTTTATGTTTTTTATCTTGAGTATTCCAACCTTTTTGTGTTTAAGAATAACTTGAAAAATATTTATATAGAATATGGAATGATCAAGACTATTAAAAAAAGTCAATTCTTAAACCAAGTGAGGATTATAAAAAAGATGAGATGCTTCTAATAGATTAAAAATTCAAGATGAATCTTCTTTTGAATCATAACAGAGGTAATATTCAATAAGAGGTAATTATTAGTTTATGATTTAGAAATATGTAACATCTAGCATTTATGTGACAATTTTAGTCTAAATCCTTAGTGATGAATGTTTGAGCTTACACTATGAATGAGAAATTGAATATTTTTTGGTATATTATGAAACTAAACTTAAGGATTATGTGCATATATGATCTTCAATGGAAATTTATTAATATGTTAGACAAATTTGGATACAGTTTCACCAAACTAATGAATGATGACATTAGAAGAGAATTGGTCTGATATCATAGGATTCAAGTCTCCTTTTTTCTTTTATTGAAAATTTTTTAACATAGGCATGATATCAAAATTATGGATTTTTCAAAATTAAATATGATTAGGAATGCTTCTATCAAATTATTCTTTTTGACCTTTAAATGTCTAAGAGTACTCATTATTAAGAAAGTTTATGAATCTTGATCAAATTCTTTTTTATCATTTAACCAAGTTAGCTTGCACAACATTTTACATATTGCATTTTAGATAAATGATCTCTTTTTGATGATTATGAAAAGGGAAAGAAACATTAGTGATATTAGATTTAGGGAAAGTAGTAACATTTAGGGGGGATGGCATTTATAAATGTGATGACTTTTGTATTATAATATTTTAAATTTCTTTTATCTATATCCATAATAATTATGTGTGAATAATTCTTTGAATATCTATTTCTTTTATTGATATCAAATTATATGTTATTTACAAATTAAAGGGGAGTTATTCATCATCTTGATATGGATAATTGACACATGTGTTTAATTGTATTATTGTTCTCTAATATCACAAAAGTTTTTATCATAAAAAAGGGGAAATTGTTGAACCTAGCAAGGTTTTAATCAATATTTTGATAATAAAAATGTAAGTACTACTAACGAGTTTATTATTTTCATGAGAAGAAATATAATTATAAGATGTAATCGTAAATAATAAAATAGTTTATGAAATTGATAAGAGAAAAGACAAAGTTTTCAACTTAAAAAATTATGACCAAGTTAAGGAAAAAAAAAGAAGATTAAGGCACAATAAGGTCATCTTATAGCTTGTAATATTAATTTTAATATTACTTTGTTAGTTTGGTAATCTCAAAGGCTCACTATGTATACATATTACATCTTACTTTATTGCACGAAACTTTTCATTCATCAAGGGGTGTTAAAAGTTTTTTTCTTCAAGAGAAAAGTCTCTTGATCTTTCAAACACTCTTTAGGAAACATTTTGAAAAGTGTTTACATCATAATTATATTTAATGAATTGAGTTTAAGCATTTGAAATTATTAAAATCATGTTTTTTAGAAGATTAGTTGATCTATATAGGTTAGTGGTCAATCAATATAGGTTAAAGTTGTCAAAATTAATGTCCTAAAAGTTAATCTATATAGGTTAGTGATCGACCATTGCTCTGCAACTACTTGTTTGTAACGACTAATTTTTGACTCCAATGGCTAGTAGAGACCCCAAAAGCCTATAAATATATGTTTTCTATTATTTCTTTCATTAATATGTATTTGTGTCTTTTACACAAATTTCTAAGTGTTCTCAATCTTTTGAGCATCATTATCTCATATTTGTGTGAGTGATTCTCTTTAGAATTATCAAGTGATAAAATGAGGTATTTGAGTTGTAATATTTGGTTAAGGCATTATATTATTGTACTAGGGAGTATTCCAAGTGGCATCAAGGTTCCTTTTCATTGTAAAAGGTTACTTTTTGTTGAGAAAAGATTGTACAAAAGTTGTTCTTCGTCTTGAAAGAAGAATTACAATAGAATTTCAAGAAAAGTCTTATGAACTACTATAAATCAATTTACATTCTCTCTACCCTATCTTCTTTTTAAACTATTATTGAATTATTTTATTGATTTATGTTAAGCAATCCTTTTATTCTTATTTATATTGATTTTTGTTAAATTGATTTCATTGATTAAAAAGTTGTTGAATCTTTTAAATATCCATTCACCCCTCCCATCCTGTTTGTCATTACAAACTAATCCAAAAAATTTTAATTTAATATTTTAAAATCAACATTTTAATTAAAATTCTTAAAAACAATATAAGAAATTAGCAAAATAGAAATATAAATAAAGATATCTCTTGAATGTAGCTTATTTTATAACTTAGTGGAGCACAATGTAGATTAAGCACTATAATTTCTTTTATCTTTTGTTGTTCTTTTCTCTGATGCAAAATATAACCCTATTAAGTAGCCAATATCACAACCAAAAGCATGATTTTTTAATTGCTTTTATTAGTAATAGAAATATATAAATTATTATTTTATACAGTTAAACAATATCAACTTATGAGTTATTAGAATAAGTAGCTCTTTAAATTAAATTACCACACCAAATAAAATATAAAATAAATATTTTCAAATTACAGAAGTCAATCAAATACATAACAATACAATCCAATAGTTACTTATAATTGCAATATTCAATTAATTTATTATTTATCAAACTTTAACCTTTTGTTTAAATATAACGACTACTTGTAAATTATTTAACTAAAATTTAATATATTTTAAAATTCTTATCAATATTTTAATTAATAAGCATAAAAAATGTGTAATGAGAAAAGGAAGCCGCTACAACCAATCATTTAGATGTAGGATAGTGACAAAATAATTTAAAGATATTCTTTATCTTGTACATATTCGCATGTATATGACAAACTCAATGGATAGTTATATATTGTAAATAATATTTATATTACATTTATATATTATCCCTAAATTATTCCTAACCATTGTTCTATTAAGATTGTACATTAATAGAACGTAAAAAAATTAGCACGTTTTTTTTTTCCTTATGAAGGAAGTAGTAGATCTTATAAGCTAAATTATGAAGATACTTAAACAAACGTGTGGGTACTTGTTAGAGAACAAGTTCACTTAATAGACCAGACATAAGAAATCCATTTGGAACAATACTTGTATGTTTATGGAATTCTCATTGTGAAGATTATATAAGTAATCATTTGATTTTAGGTCACCAAAGTTATCTTGTATGTAGATTGTTATGTTTTGATATTATTTATGATCTATTTAATCATGGGTCATTAATCGGTAGTCATTGGATGTAGCATGAACTATATGGATGTAATTGTGTGATTAAGATAGGATTTATCACCCTAAAGTAATTAGAGAAAATGTTTCATTGTTCTTGATTAGTATTGATTTGGAAAATCCTTAGCCAAGGTGAAATGACGTTTTGTAAATAGTTTACAAAAATCATTATTTGAATCGATAGCTAATAATGGAGAACTAATATGATTGGACTAAAAATAGAGTAGACATTAATTCCATGCCCTATGTCTAATTGAAACATTATATGATGAAATGATTTAATTATACGAAAAATTATGCAAGAAAAGGTTAGTCAAAATCACTTTGACTTTCCTAAATATTTGGGTAATCGTGATATGTTGTTAGACGTCAATCTTGATCTATGATTATAAATTGTTTAATTGGAGAATTACAGATAAATTAAAAGAAGTTTTAATTTATCTAATTCTAATTATGAATTAGCATTATAATTTATAATCATTGTCAACATATTTAAGAGCCTAATGGGTCTCACATAAAAATGAGTTGAAAAGAGAGCAACGTTATTTTATTCAAGTTGAACTTGATTGTAAAGTTTGAAAAACTTTATTATTAAATATAAGATATTAAATAAATAAAGATCAATATGAGATATTGAATCTACTTTGGACATAATTGGTATTTAATTAGAATTATTTGTAATTTTAATTGAAATTAGAATTTAATTTCAATTAGATTACTAAAACGTCCAAAACTTATTATAAATAGACTTAAGCACTAATAGAGCTAGCACTCCTTGCTTAACCTTTTCTGTAAGAGTTACAGAGTTCTCTCAACCTGTTTTGTGGATTCCGTTAGAGGTTGGACACTTGTGTGACTATGGTGGTTGAGACTAATCGTTTTCGGAAACAGTTCGCTGGATATAACAAGATAAAGAACAAGCTTTAGAATAAGATACAAATTATGATTCATACTTTGTTATGATCTATGTGCTATTCATTTTATAAAATTAAATTGATTTTAATTTTTGAGAAACTAAAAATTGTAAAAAAAATCGTAATTATTTCACTATAGTCAGGATCAGATCCCAGCATAGTTTCCCAACAATAAAAACATTTGAGAGCCATCGTTTTGGTTTTTAGGTGCAATAGAATATTAATGAAAATATAAAATAGAAGGTCAAAAAATCTATTAATTAATAATGAAAACAAATAAATAAAGGTTATTTGAGGTCTAACTAGATCGATAGATTTTTTTGTATCATATCAAATCTAATAAACCAAAGATTTGATTGAAGAAAAAAATCAAATCCATGGAATCGAAACCGAGATAAATAGATCCACCGATAAGATATAGTTATTCCAGATCGGATTATATTTCTTTGATCCATTGTTATCAAGGGATTTGAAAAATGTAGTTGACTGTGGTCTAAAATCAATTGATTGACCCTATTCTAAGTAAGAACAGGCAGGACATCTCCTAAGGCCCACTCTCATAACCCTTATAAAGAACATCAAAAATAACCTTTATTTTGCCTTCTTATTTTTATGAGGGCTCACTTTTAAATTTTTATAAAAATAAAATAAGATAAAATAAGTTTTTTTTTAATTTACTCAAACCTATGTTATAAAATATTAAGAACAGCTTGATCTACCTCACAAAAGTAACCGTTGGCTCTTAC
The DNA here is from genome assembly GCA_027563575.1 of Erythroxylum pedicellare. NCBI lineage: Eukaryota > Viridiplantae > Streptophyta > Magnoliopsida > Malpighiales > Erythroxylaceae > Erythroxylum > Erythroxylum pedicellare. Next base: position 9,883,180 of record JAOQMP010000005.1, on the reverse strand, counting down.
AAAGGTTAAAAGAGACAGGAAGCTCTCTTACTACTTTCAAGGTTCTATGAATGAGAATAGCAACAGTACACTTTGTGTTTTGGTGGTTTAGGTATTCGTACATGCGCATATTTATGAAACAAGTACGGGGAGTAGCTTCAATTGCGGATGTTGCAAGAATAAGATGAAAATAAAGGAAATCACCACCTTCTCCTACCTTGCGCTACTATATTTAATTTCAGTCATTTGTTTACGTGAGACTTACGGAAATAAATGACTAAGATTGGGAGAGAAAAAGACATCACGTCCCAAAATAAAAATGGTCATAGTCCATACCAAAGGGACCAGAACACCACGCAGTCTTCTTTAAAAATGTTCATGGGCCGTCGTCACTCCTCAGCTCCTCTAGAATATGGTGGTAGCAATGTCTCCCCATCCCACATCTCCGGTTGGTGCATTACTAATAATGTTGAAAGGATCTTCATGTGCACCTGCCTCCACCTTCATAAACTTTCTTTTGACATGTTATTGACTGGGTGAAAGGAATTAGTTTATTTGAAACACTTAAATCCAATCTGGTAAATATCGCGAATAATTTAAGATTTTTGTTTTATATCTATTTCTAAGAATAGTTTATTTGTTCTATTCCACAGATTCAATACAATAGTTGTTAAGTTAAAATATAGAACAAGGAAAAGTCAAAATTTAAAATTAAAAAAAAAATCTGGTTCGACTATAAAGTTTATAGTTATGGATATGAAGACCCATACTTGTGTCTTTTATATTAAATCTGTGCAATACATACACTGCATGATATATTTCTTTAGATACTCTGGACGTTATAATGGAATAATAACACCCAGGATGACTTCCAACGACTGCCTGCCTGTTAAGGTCTACTTACAAGTTCCTTAGATTTAGAGCCACTGACAGAGATCTCAAAAGTCAAAAACACATGACATGGTTGGAAGAGTCCATACCTTAAAGAAACGGTCATGCCCATGCGGTGGTGGTGACTGGTGAGTTAACCAACTTCTGGAGGTTCTGCCTGACAGCGTTATTAATTTATTTTTAGCAGGTGATGATGAAGTGTAATAACTATATTTGCTCTGGCAGACTGGCTAGCAATTCATTCCTCTTTTGCACCGGTAAAAATGTTGATTGTGCTTCCGACTGCAATTTCTTTGTACTGTGCTTCAATTCAAGCTTGTACAGGGCGTTATTGATCCGACTTTCTCGTTTGGTCATTATCCAGATCCAACTAACACTTTGTTCTATTGACTGGGCTGATTATCTTCCTACCTTCTCCAATAATTTGTCCTTAATAAATCACTATTTTGCACATAAGATAATGACATAATCAAGAAACAAAATGGTGATCAGAGGCAGGTAGAGAAGTAACGTATACATAATATTCGTTTGAATGGCAGCATCCAAATTGATAGTTTTAGACATGGGAATATCCTCTAGTCATGTTCTTTCTCTTGAAGCATTTATATGTTTTACAGTCTCATTGTTAGATTAATTTTTGTTATTTTGCAAGCTTGGACACATATCATTTCCAAAAGGTGTAATTCTGCTTTTCTGAACAATTTTATGTAGAATACTTGGGAAGAAAATTCTCTAGTTTTATGCCATTTCTTTTCTGGTTTGATCTTTAATTTAGTTAATTTGAACCTTTTTATCTGATATTTATCCAATTTTTTCGAATCATTTGAGTTAAATTTTAGTTGTAACTCATTATATTCCAAGCCATAATAAAGATATTTAATGAATAAAATTATCCGAAATCCAGTAATTGAAAATGAAGTCTAAAATCAAGCTTGCTATATGTAAATCTTTAATTAGTATTCCTTTATGAGTGGCGGAGTTGAACTACAATCTCTAAGGTATTGCCCGATTCTCTTGTTCATGCCAATTCGATAAGGAATGCAACTTGTCCACTAAAACTCAAGTGTCATCCTCGTTATTATTTGTATACGTCATTATCTCATTTAATTTGAAGCGGCTTGTCCACTAAAACTTTAATGTCATTCCCCTTACTGGTTATATACATAACTATCTCATTTGAAGCACCTTATCCCCTAAATTTAACCTTATTGTCATTCTCCTTACTATTTATATACCTATTTAATTTGTATCATTGACAATAAATAATAAAATGATTTCATTACATGGTTCCATTAAGAATCTGATATGTGATATCTGTCATATTAAAAGTTTCTGTTTCTAATCTCCATATTAAAACGTACCTCTTTTCCTTAGTTTTCTACCGTTCTGCAATTTTTTATGATGTACAATTTAATCTTGTGAACGTAATGTCCCATAGAATTGATTGCTGGACAGCCCTGGAAGCAAGTTGCTAGTTTTCTATGGCGTCATTGAAGTTAGGAAGTAGTACGGTCCATAAATCCCTACTTTCAATTAATTAAAAACGCTATCACATTGCATTAAATCAGCTGCTCAAGCCAATAATTTCGGTTGAATGTGGCTCGAATTAAATAAGGTGGACTCTACTACATGCAATAAATTGCAATTAGAGTATTTGTAGATCACACAATCGAAATGCAATTATTAGTCAATTTAAAACCCAACCTGGTCCCTCCAATATAAGGTTAGCATTAGCTAACCTTTCCAATCACATTTGAGGCCTGGTCTTTCCAAATCTTTTTTTATATACATAATTTAACATAAATATATAGAATGATTAAAAAATTCAATCAATTCATAAAAATCTTAAATATTTTCACTTTTTGATTTAATTTTTAATTTTTCGTTCGATTTATTTTAACAACTCTTATTATTAAAAATTGATCAACTTATTAATTAATTTTTCAATTTTTGTAAATTAATTTTCATTCAATAATCTCTATTTAAAGTTAAACTTTAAATTATTTGATTTATATTTTAAATTTTATTCAATTTTTATCCCATTATATGACGGTCGTTAATCTTTTAAATTTTTTATTTTATTAATTTAATTTCCGGTATGATTTTTAAAATATTAGAATTAGTCAACTTTTAGTTACCCAATCATTGACTAACGTGATCTTATGAATATTAGAGGTTTGAGGTAACGCTCACTGCCGCTTCATCCATGACAAAGGCGCAAACGTCGGCAAGCCCTTAAGATAAGAGAGAACGAATTGACCCAAGGTTGAGAGTTTTCTTAAGATAAGAGAGAATGAATTGACCCAAGGTTAGAGAGTTTTCTCTAATTAGTTATAGTACTTAAAGTAGTATCGTCTCTTACTGCAAAGAAACTTTTAGCTATTCTCACCTTCTGTCAACTTTGAGATTGACATGAGTTTCATAAAGGTCTATTGGTACGTGCAGTCGCTAGCTAGACAATTCTGTTTCCGAACTGTGGACCAGAATTAGAGTCCAAATTCGACAATACAAAAGTCACCAGACGATCAAAAGATTAATATAGCCAACGCTGAAACATGTCTAAGAAAAACATTAAAGATGGCATGTTTCAGCAAATTAGAAAAGACTGCCAAAGTTGAAAAACATTAATGGGGAAGAGATGCACTTTTTTTAGAGGTGAAAAAACAAATTTCTTTCTAGATTTCCGTTAAAAAAGATGGTGATGCACAATGTGAGAAGAAAATGGAAATAGGAGATAACCAAACCAGTAGACGGCACAAACTGCTGAAATATCAACTTTATAAACATCAAGTTACATGAAAGGTGAAAAAAAGAATGCTACTACTTTTCATATTTCTTCCATTTCTGGGAAAGAACAGTTGTATGCTACATCAAAATTGGTGGAGTTGAAAGAGGTCCATCACAAGCGCTTCTTGGTGAATGAAAAGGACCTCACAAGCTTGTTCATAATCTTTTCCAAGCAACCTCACCCTGAGCTGCCATTTATTCAATTCTACATTTTTAATGAATTAGTAACCCCAGACAATGAGGTAAAGACCTTACCCTCCGCCTCTTGTTCATGACGATGCTCCGGAGGTAGCTACAGTTCGTGGGAGATTGTGGCTTGTGCCATTGTTCAAAATCAAAACTGAAGAATGTTAAGGATATCCACTCAACAGAGGGGTTATCAGAAGAATGCAGCAAGAAATCAAGTAACCAACCCAATCTGAGGGCCGCTGTACTCTGCCCATGTTGATCCTAAGGAGGATCATCTTATCAGATTGACCAACCCTGCCAGTTCTACAACCATTCAATAGGGGATAACATATGGCATGGCAAAGACATCAGCTGACTCTATACTCAGAGCCTCTGACCACACCTGGGCTACCACTCCAACCTCAGTACCCACTTTTGGTTTCTCGGGTGGAGGATTCTCATTCTGGAATAGCCATTCTTGATCATCGAACTCCGGCCATTGTTTCATTATAGGCACACTAAGCACCTCACTTAAAAACTTGGAATCTGGATGGGGTTTCTTCTCAGGCATTTCAAAATTTTGATATTTTTGGCTATTTGCAAGTAAAGGTTCTGCCATAGTGGACATCGGCTTTGCTGATAAGGAAACTGATGAAGCTTGAGCTTTTACCACACCATTTATCTTCCATTCTCTGACATTAATCTTAGGAGTGGTGGCCACCCCCTGCCTACCTGACTTAGATGGTGTGGAGTTTTGGAAGCTTTGTAGCATTTTTCCATTCTCCGTGAATGGATGCAAGGAAGATAAAGGTTTTGGCAATTTAGTGGGTTTTTCTATATCATTAGCTGCAACGAAAAGTCACAAGGAAGCAGAACTTGTCAGTGGACAAGAAGCCTAGATGTTGCCAGTTAAAATGCATCAAAATAATTGTAAAATAAGCACTAAGCAACTACTCCAAAATATCAAGGAATTGTATGAAACCGACCAAAGTAAGCAGTTCAAAAACTTCTTCCAAGAAAGGTATTCTTCGCATTAAAATAGGCAGGAAAGATGTTTTAATACGAATGAATACGACTCACCACACAAGAAACCATTAGCGTCAGACTCCTTTCGTTTCCTGAGACTTTCCTGAAGTATAGCACTCTTGGTGACTTCTTTGGCTAGATGCGAGGTTCTTACATGGTGACTAACTAAGAAGTCCACTTTGCTGCTTTCTTTTAATTTTCCTAGTTCAATGTTCTTAAACTCGCATTCTTTGTTCCCTTTTTCCTCTTCGTCTACACTGTCTTTCTCCTTCTCTAACCTCTTTTCCTTTTTAACTTTGTCCTTGCATTTATCTCTATGCTTATCATTACTTTCCTTTTTCTTGACCTTCCCTCTAATTTCCACCAACTTGCTATCATCCTTCTCCATTAGTCTGGGCACCCTGTCAATTTTTGTCTGAACCAATCCAGAAGGATTCTGAAATGCATGGAAGGCATTTCCAATAATTCTCATGTTATCCCCACTGTCCAGCCCATCTGACTTACCATTATTCCCTTTCTTATGCTTTTCAATACCTTCAGCCGAGATGGCAGTAGTGCTTGCAACTGATCCGACTTCTATAACATTCAATTTCTCAACTGGCTGGCTGACAGCTTCGGTTTCATCAACTTTGTTCCTCCTGCTCAACTCCTGGTCAAATACAGAACTACTTGCAGCCAAATGGATGCTCGGCTTGGTCTCCTGACCATTGCAGCCCAAATATTGGCCAGAAAATTTCTTTTCAACTGAGACACAGTTTCTATCTACGTTTCTGGTGACTCCACTGCTAGCCTTAGATTTCTCTGAAAGTTTTCTCTCATTTGTTGTTTGATCTGTGTTATCATACTGAAATTCACCAGAAAGTATCTTCTCATCTGAAACACTACTTTTGTCCTTATCTTTATCTTTATCCTTCTTCTCTCTGTGCTTTTCCTTTTTCTCTTTCTTATCCCTGTGCCTTCCATATCTTCTATCTTTCTCCTTCTTCTTCTTACCTTCACTCTTCTCTTTGTGTTTTTTCTCTTGTTTGCTTTCTCTGTTATTTTCCTGAAAATTATGCAAGGGGTTCAGAAGTCCTTCAACTAAAGAGATGTATAAATGTATAGGCTGGAACCAAACATTCATTATGTGACTGCTAGTACATTAAGTTTGTGTCTAAGCATTAATGAATGCGTGTTCTGTGTGAGCAAAAGAGCGAGATCAAAAAGATCAAAACTCCAAAGCAGATGGCATGCTCTCTATCTCTCTCTCTCTCTATACACCATCAAGTAAGTTAAATGTTTACAAGCTACCTATGACAGAAGTCATGCACAATACAGATGAGACAATCCTCGTGGAAGAAATTCGAGAAAACATTCAAACATGCATTCCTTTCATCAAGAACTCCACAAATTTGTCACAAACAATTCAAACAAAAGCAGCATCTTGTCTTGAGACCCATAAAAGTTGGTATCACGTATGGAAAAGAAATTAAATTGCAATAACCACTAAACTCAAAGATCCGTGTTATGTTGCACAAGATTCGAGTTCTTTAATTTTGATATCAAGCGCTCAGTATATCTACGAAGTTAAAAAAATATGTAAATTTGCTTCCACACACTAACTTTAGGATGAATGAACAACATCCGGTAGAAATATTAGATCTTGGCATATTGTAAGTTGTTTCACAGAAGTCCACTACAAAATTAATCTAGCTACTGGAAAGAGGCTCATGTTTGAAGGAGGAGAATATCAAGTATTGATGTATCCAATGATCATCATTATGAATACACATACACAAGCACGCATACAAAAGAAGTGGATATCACTGATGACACAGCAGCAAGTTCCAACATGTCTTCAGAAAGGGGGCAGGTTAGAAGCATCCAAACCCCAAATTTCAAGGCCAAAACAGCATCCATGTGAGAACATGTAACCTAGAAGCCCAGAAAATGGCAAATAAAAGGATCTTTGTATATCACCAAACAAGTGAAGAGATTACAATCATCTTTTTTCTAGCAGGTTAGATTTCCTGTAGGAATTTATGTGATTATATTTCCTAGAATTTTCCTCTTTTACTTGCATGCTTATCTTCTGTTTTGTTGAAGGCCACCAAGGTTTGCCAATGTTGTCTTACAATCAACATAACAGAATTCAGGAAGCCACAAGTAAAGGTCGGTAATCTCTACTCTTATCTTAGTTCAAATTTGTGTATCAACTAGTCTTAGTTCGATATCAGCAATAACCTAGATGTAAAGCCAGTTAATATCTATTCTAAAGCATAAATGTTTATAACCTTCTCCTTTGATTTTTACAAGAGATTTCACCCATTCAGACCTTGATAGTCTTTCCTTTAGAACCACATTTCATCCCACTCTGGTAAGAACCAAAATGCTCGAGCACAATCATTATCACTACCAAATCACTCCACAGACAAAGTCCACAGCACCAAACTGACTCTGCAATTGCCTCTCATTTGTAAACTGGTATAAAACCGAGAATAAAAAACACAAGGATCTAGGTTTTGTTAATTTGTTACCAAATAACCATCAAGCATGGTTCACAGTTCATTAATCATTTTTAACTGCCATAATGTTCCTCTTTCCAGACTGTTGCATTTAGTTTGGGTAGAATGCCAAGTCTCACCAAAGTCAGGACACTTGTTGTCTATAGTCAACCAATACCTTCTCGGGCTGGGAGGTTGATACTACAATATGATGTGACAAATTTGAGCCAAATAAATGTGACCCCTAAAGGATAAAACTCCTAAAGAAAAGCAGACTAGTGAAGCAACACAACTCTTTTAGAAGCCTAGTTTTTTTCTCTTATTCTAGAAAAGAAGACGACAAAATTGATATGCTAGGAACCTTGCTTGGTTCAAAAATCAACAAACATCATTCTCATTCTCTCAGCTTCAATGATCTGAAGAACCAGAAGGGCTTTTAATTTTTTTTTAAAAAAAACTCTACAAAATTGGGCAATCTAAGGATTGACAAATCATTAATCTTATAAAATATAGAAAGTTGACGCTTTAAGTTCTCGTCGAATTTAAGAAAGCCTGTCCCAAACAGACTCTATGTGATTGGTTCTGCAAATAAAACTTGAAATCAGTTTATATTGGTAACGGAATTTCCAGAGTTTATATGGACTCAATTTAATTTGTCATAACATGCATTATTCTAGGTTATAAAGAAAAGGAAACAAAAAATAAAAGCTAATATTGACAAATTAGGAACTTAACAGTCTAGATGAAAATTTTTTAATGACCTAGATTTCCAATTTTGAATACAATTATCATGCTTCTTGATACGGTTCAAACATTATACCTCAGCAGAAAATACAGCCTGATGAACTGAAATATTTACAATGAAGGCTTGATTGATCAGCAAGACATGACTATTTCATTGAAAAATCATTTCTAATGATGACCAAAGCCCCAGCTGAACTCTTTTCCTGAATAAGTATGGTGCTTCCAGGAACATATAACAACTTCATATCTCTAGATAAACTCATAAGAAATGAGATGGGCTTCAGAAGATATTTCAGATGATGAGATCCTGAAGGAACCTAAGGAGAAATAAAGTAAGTTGATTTACTGCAATCCGTCACAAGTACACAAAATTTGGTCCAAATGAATGTCATATCAATTGTGTAATGTAACTAAAGTTCAGTAAAGTTATGTAACCTTTTTAAGCAGGTTCACAACATCAGTCCTCGCCTTATTTTCATATCCTGGTGGTGGGAATGGAAAGCAACGAGACATTGCAAAGGAGCTTGATTGGAGAGTACAGAAAAGGGTATGAACACTTTCTGTGACAGAAAATGATTGGATCACTTTCCAGTAGCACTGTTCCAACAAGGAGTGGACAAGTAACCATGCTCCTGTTCATGATCCATGTCCCTGCATTCATTGCCAGCTTCGATACTCTTCCATGAGTTTTATGTCCACCATCAACAAATAACAAAATCCACCAACTCTTTAGTATTCTACACAGACACAGGTAAATAACTGAAAGTAACAACAGGAGATGTTGGTTCCCAAAGCTCACCAAAACTTTCACTCGACCAAAACTATTACTATGTTTACACTATCAACACTATTGGTTCAATCCAACAACAAAAGTTACTCTTGGAAATTGTTCTTCCAGCTCAAAAGTTCTGTTCAAACTATGTTAACCCAAATGATTTCCTGATAAATGAAAGTGCTCCACTACAACCTGACCAAGTGCTGTGCCTTCTAGGCCTATGAAAAACCATCACATCGTTTCCCCTGAATTTTAAAGCCAATACCCAAATCATCCCTTAACTGAAAATCAACCCTGCAAAGCAGTAAATACGCACAAATTAGTGGTCTCCAAGTAACAGAAGAACCCTGATCCTGTTATACCAGCATATACACGCAGTCCTCTTCCATGACAAAAACCAAAAATCGTTAATACTTAAAACACAATATCATTGTCCACTAGCACAAATTGAGGACTATAAAGTACACAGCTCCATCCCTTGAAAGGTATGTCCATTCCCGTTTTGCTCTTCAATAAAGAAAACCGAACCAGTTCCCAGTTACGGAATTCCAGAAGCTCCAATTTATGATCCAGTAAGAGCCCTAGAAAGTAAACAAAGGTAAAAATGAAGATGCTAAGAACATATCAAGTGCTGCTTAAAAAAAGAAAGAAAGAAAGAAAAAACCCTCTTAGACTCAACGGAAAGAAAAGGGAACAGAGAATCACAAAATCCAAATAAAAAGGTGGAATTCACGAGAAGCTTGTAGAGTAAAATGGAACAAAAAGAGAACATAAGACAGACCCGCTTATCATAAGAACCTAGATGTAAATGGGTATCGATCAAAAGCGAAAAAGGAGCTGGATGCAATGCGTAAACCAGAAACAAAATAAGAAAAAACCGTTGCCAATTTTCCAAGCAACAAATAAACAAAACAACACAATTAACTGTATGCCTAAAATTTCTAACTTGAAGTGGAGATGATTACCTTGTCCCCTACAACAAGGATGACATTGTTGGAGGAACAAGATCTTTTTTCCCCCCTAAGTTGGGGAACTTGGATAACAATAACAAGAAACTAACTTTATTGTCAGTCTTATGTAATGGGGTCTCCTTTTTCAACTGTCACTCTAGTTCCTCAACAAACCTGTGAGTTCTTCTGCGCTTACGTTTTGGAGTGAACGTCCCAGTTGTGCGTGCGTGTTGCAGAGAACACAGTGTCTTAGTAGCGGACAGTGAAGGGATAAATGGTTCGATTTGGAAGAAGAAAAGAGAGTACAGCGAGAGACCCTGAAGCCTATTTAAGACGGTGAGTTGTGAGTCACTTTTACTGTCTTTTGTTACCAAATCGAAGCTGACGCGCCGTTGTCGTACCACCACTCCATGTTCGCGTGCTGATTTTTACTGGAAAAGTAATAATAACAAGAGAAATTGAAATATATCCGGAAAACTATTTTATCTTGAAAATGAAAAGACAAAAATGGTTTTTTAAGAAAAAAAAAGTAAAAAAAAATATTATGACATGAAATAACAATTATGGGAATCCTTTAATTTCATGCAAATTAGACATTTTCACATGTATTACCCGCGTGATTGCTTTGTCATGCAATAAAATTTTCTTTGGTTATGTTATTCAAAAATATATACTTCTCACATTAATTGCGTAAATGTCTTTTATGTGATCCGTAAATTTAGCTGAAAATTTAAAAACTAAATTAAAAATTAATTTTATTATTTGATTGTAAGGAAAATTGAAAAAAATTTATAAACAATTAAACGAAATTTCATATTTCAACATAAAATCTTAATGCATTAATTAATGAATTTTAATTTTATATATGATTCACTATGATATATTTTAAAGTGAATTTACATATAATTAAAAATATTATAAATCAACTAAAAACTATCAAATAATGACTCATTATTTAATCACTTTATAAATAAATATTCATGAATTTATATTTATTGGATATGGCTTTTTAGCATTAAAAAAATTTATAAACTAAACAAAACGAATGATAATATATTTCAAATCCAGACATTTTAATGATTATAATCCGAAAAATATACAATGGAATCACCTAAGAAAGGAAAAGGGCGGGAGTAATAACCACGCGATGCAGGCCAGAGTAAGAGTGAGAAATGGTCAATAATAGACTGAGAAGCCATTTGTCTAAGAGCATGTGGGTAGGTTCCTTCAACAGGTGTGTACTACTAATGAAGTTTGGACAGGTGGCGGCTCCCCTATCAACCAATCTATCTGTCGACGAACGTGTCAATAGCACACTCAACTCCTATGTAAAAGAAGATGATTCACCAGATATGGATATGCTTTGTACATGAGTGCATGTAAGAAGAGCCGAAGTGAAGCAGAAGTATGAGAAGATTGGACTTTAGACTAATATGGTATCATCTCCATATCTTTCAATATCTACAGATTGCAAAGAATCAGCTACTGCTAAAATCTCATTGCTTGTGTCAGGTGCACTTTAGATAAATTCATTATCAAGAAAGAGCAGGTTTTTGAGACACGCTTTAACCTCATTAGAGATGGAACCGGTGCACTTGCCAGTATATACTCAATTATTTCATCTCCTTCAATTGACTTTGCCCTTACTTGATGCTATGTTGCTAGGAAAGTACTACACAGAAGAACCAAAAATACAATTTAAATTCACAAAAACGTTACCAGTGAAACACAACTGAGCTGAGCTACAGGAAATGCAGAGAGGTTTTGATTTTTTTCTACTTCTAAACCATCCATGGTGGAGGGAGGGCCCGTTTTAGTACACTATTAGCAATAGGGAGAAATAAGGGTTTCAAGATATGGTGTCGACAGAAACCATTCCAACTCATTCTCTATTGTCAATGTTGTACAAGTCTCTGTTTCTGTGTGGTAAAAGACCACATAAAATCCATCATATTCCAACACGACTGTGCCATTTGTGGTGATATCTACCAGCAGAAAATAGTTTTCGTATCCAGGTAACGCATCATTCCTGAACTTGACTGATGTTGTCCAAGATGCAGGATTACCATATTCCTTCATTACCCATGCCTCGAAGTAGTCTCCGACCATATCAGTATATAAACATAGAGACTTTCCTACAACTTTGAAATCGCGTGTGAGATGAGATATCTGATCTGGAACTTGCATCACCTCAAGGAATTTCTCCTGCACCAGGTCAAACGAAACTATTTCACATATTTGTGCTCCATTGTCCCTCCTAACCACTAGCCAATGCAAGATACCGTTCAGGAAACTGGCTGATCCTACCAAGACAGAATTGTAATGAAGGCCTTCTATTCTTCTCCACTTGTTAGTTTTCAACGACAAGATGTCTGCTTTAGCTTCGTTGGAGCCATTAGCTATTAAACCCAACATGATTTTGTAATCATCAAGTTGGTTATCATAACCAAACCCATAGAATGAAGTACCAACCTGAGAAGAATTGGGCATAAAAATTTCCCTAACCACTCTTGTCGTTGGATTCCACACCAAGAAGTAGCGTTCATCTTCAATGGCTGCACATATCAAGCCATCACAAGATCCCACAGTTTCAACATCGACTGAATTAATACTCATTGGAATGTTTAGCTCAGTGGTTCGGATATCTTCATAAGATTGTGCTTCAAGTTCGAATGATTGGAAGGGCTCAGTGAAGAGAAAGAATCGACGTGATCGCCTTGCTTTCTCGAGGTGCATCTTGGCAAAGTCATGGTCAGAGAGAAAGGAACGCCAAGGTTTGCATACGCATTTGCACCTCATTACAGACTTGACCGGTAGTCTGGAGAGTATCTCAGCAATTACTTCCGGCGGCAGTTGAGGAATTTCAGGCATCCTTCTTTCAACTTGATGTGCTACTAGTTTCGTTGCTGTGCTGCAGGTGAAAAATTGATAGTATATGAATTGTTACAGGAGTATAGAGATTACAAATAAATAGCACGAAGTTGTTAAAAGCTTACCAGGATTCTACCGTCATCCCTGAATCGTGTGCAGAATTTATTTAAGCCAAGTGGTAGAAAGGGTAAAGGCAGAAGGAGTGATACATGCAGAGCCAAAGTAATGTCTAAATCGACAGTTTGCTTACTAGGACAAAGTCTTTCTTTATATAATTTAAGTCGTACCCGGTACTCTTCTTATCTACTCAAATAGTCAAATGTGCTATGGAAGCCTCTCTCTTCTTGGCGTCGACGATACGTCGCCTCGTTGAAATGGTCGCCTAAATTCAAGTATTGTATTTAAAATTCTAGTCTTTCATTTTTGGTGACCTAACCTTATTAAACCTTAAAATATTGTATACAGAGAAATGAAAGGTTGTAAACAAACCCTATTTCACTTATTTTAAAAAAATTATGTGATCTCAAAATTACTCGAGATATAATCTTTTATTAATTTTCAAATATTTTAATACTGTTAAACTCTTAACTTGGAATTTAATAACACATTTATTAAAATAACTCAGAGCTCACGCTTCAGCGGAACAGATGTTGATGATATTGATTTATTAAAATAACTTAGAAATAAATTTAACATTTTAAAATTTTTAGTAACATAAGGTTTATTTAGTAATTTGAAATTAAAATAATGTTTTGTGAAATAAGTAGAATTATAGGGATGTTAAAATTTGTTACAATATATTTCTGTAAACGTTAGTTAGTTAGTTAGTTAGTTATTGACTGTAATATAGTTACTAACGAAATTAGTAAGTTAAGCAATTACTAACAAACTTGTATATAAGCTACTGTACAGCTGCTGAATGATATACAAAGTTTATTCTACAATTCTCTACTTCATCTGTGTTTCTATTTTTTCCTTCTTCTGTTACATGGTATCAGAGACAGCCGATCGTACTCATACTTTATTTGATCGCTAATTCGGTTTTCTTTAAAGCCATGGCTACCTCACATGGTGACGTTGTTCATAAAGCTCCTTCTACAGCAATGAATTGCGATTTTGATGGAGATCCATTACATTTGCAGAGTTCTAATCATCCAAGAATGCTTCTAGTTGCTTCTCCTCTCACAGGTAACAATTATCTTACCTGGAGTATAGCTGTTAAAACCAGTTTTGAAGCTAAGGAGAAGATATGTTTCATTGATGGAAGTTTTCCTACTCCTACGAGTCCTAATCTCTACAAGAAATAGAAAAAACTTGATTCCATGATTAAGGCGTGGCTTTTGAATTCAATGACTAAGGAGATGTTTGATAATTTCATCTATTGTGCTAGTTCCAAGGTGTTATGGGATACGATTGAGAAAAGACTTGGCGAGAACAATTGTCCTTTTAGGTATCAATTGTAAAGAGAAGTTTCTTCTTTGGAACAGGGTAATGATTATGTTATTGCCTATTATAGCAAAATGAATCGATCTTGGGAAGAATTAAATAGACTTATGCCTCTACCTAGTTGTAGTTGTCATGGATGTGGTTGTGATTTGATTGTTCTATTGGCTGAAAAAGAGGAATCTGCTCGACTAATGCAATTCCTAATGGGACTTAATCCAACATTTGATAATGTGAGGAGTCAGATTTTGAATCTTGAGCCCTTGCCTAACATAAATAAAGCTTATTATATGGTCCTGAGAGTGGAAAAACAAAGACAAGTGAGTATGGTTTATGGTAGTACTGTTACTGAAGCTAGTGCTCTTTTGGCCAAGAATTCCAATACTAAGGGTGGTAGTTATAAACGAAAAGAGGAAAACAACAAAGACAAATTTTGTGATCATTGTAATGTGGCTGGTCATACAAGGGATTCATATTTTAAAATCCATGGTTATCTAGATTGGTTCAAAGCATTAAAAAGAAAAGAAAGCAGTAGAAAAGAAAGGAGAAATGGCTAATTTGGTGCAACAAGAGTAGTCTGATACAACACCTGTAGATAGTTTGGCCACTGATGATAATCTTGCTAGCATAGTGAATTCATTAATTCAAAAGGAGATGTCTAGAATCCTTAAATGACAGCGATCTGCTGAAGAATATATGAACATGGTGACTGATCTTGTAAATTTTGTAGGTCAAGTAGCTAAAATACAGCACATTCTTAATGCTCATTCACTAAATTCAATTGATATATGGATAGTTGATAGTGGCGCATCAAATCATATGTGTTTCGATGAAAGATCTATAACGTCGGACTTTCGGAGCCCTTTTGTGTTTTATTGTATTTGGAGATACTATTGTATATTGATATATACATATGGTTGTATATGAGTTCAAAGATGTATTTAAGTCATTTGGGTGTATATGTTAACGATTTATAATGTTATATGCCCTTATATGAACTTGGAATTCATCAGTAATACGGAATATTAGAGATTTCCGACATATGAGCTTTTAAGTAGATAAAACCGAGTCTATTGGATGTATATGACCATGGTGGTTAACTTAAATGAGTTCTAATGCCTTAGAGGTGATTAGACATGATTTATAGACTTATTGGATACTTAAAAATTTTAATTGGAAAAGTTGATGTACATAAGGACTTATTTGCAAATTGCCAACGCCATGAGCCTTAGTTCCACTAATTCGGGTTTCCAGTAAAACCAGGATACCCGGGTTGTATTATCACAGATAGTTGCGCAAGATAGTCCCAAAATGAGACCCGCCTGTGCCCTGACAATTCCATATTAAAATAGACATAACCAAAAGCTAATTGGAGGAGGTACCTCCCAGGGGAGCATCGTGAGAATCCGTACTCATTGGCTGGCGCTCCAACTCTTTGTGGCTTGCGCTCGGGGGAAGATCGCACGAGGGATCAGCCTGGCCTGCGATATCGGGCGGTTCGGTGGACTGTGAGTCGGGCCTCTCCCCGTCACGAAGAAGGGTTTCCGGCATCTCGACCCCGTCCATCTGCTGGGTGCTTGCCCTCGCCTCCTCTACACGGCCCTCAAAAACCTATGGATCACAGAGCATTTATGTGTGAGAAGTAATAGTAAAGGCTATGTTTTGCTCCAACGCGGTGGGCTGCAATGGGTTTTAGGGAAGTATTCCTGGGGATGGCAGCAGACTGGGACTGATTCTGGAACTTTCTCTGCGGAGGATCAGTTTGTGGCTCCCTTGTGGGCCATGGGCACCTTTTCTGCTACTGGGCCTAGTGGCTGTAAACACTGGCCCAGGCTTAGTGGGCTTGGTGGGGCCAGGGAGGTCCTTGGATAAAGGCCCAGTGCATGGGCCCCTAGAAGCAGGTTTTGACGCACCTGCTGCTTCTTCTTAGTCCAGGAGTCCTGCAGCTGTCAGAGCTGCAAATCGAGTGCCAAACTGTTGCGAAGATTTCTTGTTGCCTCCCACATTCAGTTGGCATGAGGTTGATGGGATCATAGGATTTTGTAGCCATTGAGACTGCACACGACTCTGACGTTGGACATACACCCAAGGTTCGTAGGGCCCTCTTGCAGCTGGTTGGTCAGCAAGCGTCCCTGCTCCAGCCTGTTTGCCTACATATGCAGACGGTGTCATCTCTGTGGGCTGATTCCTTTCAATCGGTGGGGTAGGTTGAGCAGCATGTCGAGGACGATGGAGGCAGGTGGCAGTGGAATGCCCAACTTTCCCACAAGAATAACATAGTTGAGGTAATCCCTTATATATTATTTGGAGCAGCTCACCATCAAGCTCCATACCAGTTTTCAGTGGTTTTGTGAGGTCCAGGTCAACAGCAAGCCTAGCCTAACGACCACGGTACACTTGCAATGTGAACTCGTCTATTTTCACCGTTTGTCCGACAACATTACCGATGGCCGTGAGAAAGTCCAGGTGATAGCGAGCTATAGGAAGCTCCAGGATCCTGATCCATATTACAACATGGGTGATCTTCCCCTGTTTTAGTCGAAACTCCGGCGTCCAACATTGTACTGCTAAAGCCTGTCCATGTATCATCCAAGGGCCATCGGTGAGAGCATGGTAGTAGTCTGCCTCTTCCAAGAACCGCACCAGATAAAAATCTTGATCTAGATCAACGATTTTAATGGTTCCTTTCGGGTGCCATAATGACCACAGGTGAGAGCTCAACGCTTGAAAGCCTATACGACGCCCCAGTAGCTGGACCACGATAGCCTTCGTCCATTGCGTGTCGAGTTTTTCTTTAAACGTGTTTGAGAGTAGTATGCCATCTCCTTGCTCACCGGTGAAGGCCGTGATATCGCCCTCCTCCACTGCGATGGCAGCTTCGGTTGGCCAGAGTTGCTCGTCCACTTCATCTAGAGCTTCGCGAGCCCCTGCTACTGCTGCTTTATACGACAATGAAGGCTGGGTCTGAACATCATCGTCGCGTTCCCGGGTTCTACTGCGTTTTGGTTGGGAACCTTCAGGGTCGAGGGCCTCCATAGAAGCAGCGCAACGTGTAGGAATACAATTACAACCACCTAGCAAACCCCGCTAAAGAAGAAGGAACTGTAACAAGAACCACGTTAGGAAAACGAAAGTCGCGCCACCTTGTCTGTCACTAGATTTCTCTCACTGAGCTCTTTTGTTTCTACTCTTCTCTTTATTACATAGAAGAAGTCCAGCAACTTCAAACATACATCCCGATGTATGTCTGTATTGTTTGTTTTAAAATGACCTCCATATAATTATCATTATATAACTACCTTTGGTAGTTATTTCAAGAGTCTAAGTACTATTATACTCTTCATGGGTGTAATAATAACTTATATATCAGATATGACTGGCAGGTTAAGATAGAATTATTGTATTCTGAAGTATTTGGATGTTTGCTCCATGAAATGCCTACCTGATTGGTCAAGTACAAGAGTATCTAACAGTATTGTATCCGAGTCGAGGACGAGGAGGAGATCGCTTTCCTTTTGCACGTAAAACTATAGATAACAGTAATACACACCCACCACCACCGTCCAAGTACAATCACGGAGGAGACCATATAATACATTTAAAAAAAAGTACAATATACCCACGCCCGCCTAGAAATCGTTGAATTTACACTAGGTCACCCTCCGACAGAGCTTAATGGGGGTCTCAGTTTGCTCGTCAGGGTCACAATAACACTTTTTTTTAATTTTTATCTTAAAGGTGATGAACACTAAAACTCGTAACATGCAATTTAAATGTATATTTTTAAACTTTTATCCTTAGTAAAATAATTTTTTATCAATATCTATTCGCTCTCCTACAATATGTGATACTTGATCGTGATGAAACATCATTTTATTCATTGCCATATTCACTTATTTTTTGGATATAAGTTTCAACTTTAATAATGTTTTTCCTTATTATGATGAACAAGGTTCTTCACTGAACATAAAAATTGTAAACTCTAGTAGCATATTAAATTGTTTGACCTTGAAAAAATTCATGAATAATTCTGAAAAAGATATAGACATGATTGCTGTGATATGCATGTTATAAGGAGTTCGTCTTCACTACTGTGGATAAATCTTGGGGAGACTAAGAATCATTTGTCCACATCATTGTTATAAGTATACCATCAATGATAACAATGAAGTGATGATAATCTTCTGAAGAGAAAAGAAAAGAAAAATTATATTTAGCTAGAATTTGAGAAAGTAGTGATTTTCATGGTAGAAAATTTTTATAATTAGGAGCTGCACGTGATATTTATTAGTATATTATAGTTATTAAATTGCATTTATTTTTACACAAAAATGGAGGAAAATCTAACTACTCCTGATAAGTCAACCTCTTCAAGTTTAGGAAGATTTGATGATTCAACTTAGGCTCCTGCTAAATTGATTCCTATAATGAATAACTACACCATTTGTTTGTATTGCGACAAACATTTTAAAGGTAGAGGAATCACCAAATTAAACAAACACTTAGCTAAGATGAAAGGTGATTTAGAGCCTTGTAAGAAAGTTAGTTATAATGTGAAATGACAAATGAAAACTTTGTTTGAAAAGTATCAGTATGAGAAAGACAAAGGGTAAAAAAAGAACTATGAAATTAGTAGAAGTTCTTTTTGTAATGGTCAAAATGATACTAAAGATGTTGAAGATGGTATTATTACTCAACAAGAAGGCCTTATTGCACCTGATGTGAGAAAGAGAAGAGGAGAATTGTCTAACTTTTTTGCATCACGAATAACTCCTAAAACCTAACCTTTAATTTGTAGTGTCTTACAATCTAAACAAACAGCTCATAATGTAGAAATAACAATAGCTAGATGGTTGTCTAATGCAGGTGTATCATTCAATGTTGTTAAATTATATTATTACAAGCCTATTGTAACATCCTACTACCATAGATTATATACTCGAACATTCAGAGGACATTCAAGTACATATCCTATGACAATGATATGTTAGAGCAAACATAATTTCTTAAATGGCATCATAAAGAATATACAATACTTAAAAACCTCAACAATTTATTTCATTCATTGACAAAAGTTTACAGTGTATTCATTGAAATAAACTATAACTCCTCTTATGTCAGCTGACAGACCTTTGAGTCATATTTTAATCCACAATGTTCCTCTAAACAAATCTTAGGAATTAGGTCTCCTGTCTCGTACCTGAAAAGCCATGATGCAATTTTTGATGAGTTTTGTTAACTCAATAAGTAAACCATCATTGATAATCTCACCTATGTCAAATACTTAACATCACACATTTCACATACATTCTTTTAGAACATGAATAATCCAAACAATCACATTATTATGGCACATCACTTTATCATCACAATTTCAGAAAAGATTTCATAATCATATATACACAAATGCAGATTCATATGAGACTCCAGATTTGTTATTATTTGTTATGATCGAGTGCCTTTCAGATATAGATACAGATACTAGCCCATTGGGCTCAGTCAAAAATAGAAATCACGGAGCAAAGCTCTATGTATAAAATTCTGAGCTTAAAGCTCTTTCAGACTGGCTACTATGATTATAACACCTTTATTTGAACATACATTTTATGAAATGCATCAAATAACACTATATGCCATGTATAGCATTCACTTATAATACACAGACAAAATCTCATATTTATCGGACCTCAGTCTGGCATTCAACGAAATTGTTGAGCATTCAGATATCATTCAAAATTCAAATGCAAATAGGTATCATTCAAATTTCAGATTCTAACAGAACACTTCCAATACATTCCCAAATATTGAACACCTCGAACTATTAAAGTTCAGAATTCACAAACAAATCTCAAACAGTTCAATAATTAGAAGTTAAACATAATAAATCAACCAAAGGAAGATCATCTAGGTTGACTCACTGTACGCTCCAATTTATGCTATTGCTTGGATGATTCAGCAATGTCTAAATGACGTCCAACTTGAGCATCTAAAATCATACAATTCACATATAATTGACATTACAAAGTCGATTAATCAAATACTTAATTCATTTGTGCATATATATATACATATGTCATTTTCAATGCATGCTCAATAACTATTCTGGCTATATTTTCTTAATTCATATCTTATGATCATTCATACTTCAAAACTCATATATGTCTAATTTGAACTTAGTTTAACACCTCAGTAAATTATAATATCATCAATCAATCATTCACCAATGTTATTCTAACATTATAATATCTAAACTCTCATTCATTCTTATAACATCTCCAAAATTTCAGACTTGAACATTTGGTAAAAAAAAATCCATTCTTAATGAATTAAGATGACAATAAAATTTTGTGCAAAGGAAGGGAAATGTGTGAGGAGCTTGTGGTTCAAATTTTAACTCAATTAGAGGTTCAGAGAAGAAGTTATGGTCAAAAAAGTGAAGGGTGTTCAAAGTTGTCAAACAGCGGTACACCTTCACTGTCATGCTCGTGCACTTCCAATTGATCTTCCTTTGTCACGATCATGCTTGTGCACGATATTGCAACCCCTTAATGACCCCTTTTTGTCACGATTGTGCTTGTGCACGATTATGCACTACCTTTTATTCAAGCTTCATTCCAGCTCTTCTCAAAATAGACCTTCGAGTCAATTTTACAAGGCTATTTTGACAAGGAAAATGAAGGATTTAGGCAAAACATTATTCTAAAAAAAATTTTATTTATGTCTTAAGTTTCTAATGACACTAATTTCATGCAATTTGGTTCATTATTCTGCAATTTATACCTAAAATACTATAGATTATTCTCAAACAGTGACAGAATCCAGAAACTCAACTTCAAGACAAAATTTGAAACTTTTAGAAATAGAATTCAAATTTGATTCCTTCATGAAAAATCTATCAATATGTTTTTAGTTTAATCTAAACTTAAAATCATCCATTTTTATTTCTACTGATCAAGTTATTGTCAAAATACCGATGTATGTTCAGTGAAAGCACTACAGCTAACATATTCCAACAATTCTTTTTCACCAATATCACATGCATTTCAGTTCAATTCAAACATTATTCTTATATCATTTGACATGCCATAAAAATCATATTGTTATTTACTTATTATGTTTCCAATTCAGCCCAAAACTCTAGATTATACTAGTCCTCCCAAGCAAGCAAAAATCAACGCAAACTTATAATCACATTCAACTAGTTTTCTGGCAATTTGGTGAAGGATATACGTATGGGTTTCATGCAAAAAATTGGATAGGGTTCAAGAAAAAGTACAGAGAAAGAGCTGGAGCAATTTTGGTGAGGAAACAAAGGAAAGAAGCAGCAAAACTTAGCTATAGAAACTAGCTACATCACATGATAGGTGTCAACGTCTAAACTCACCATATGTCATAAGGCATGTAATACATTTGCCCATTACTTATGATGCCATTAGTCACCAATTAATTAGTCCATATGTCTTATTATAATTAGTCCACATGTCACACAATAATTGGTCCATTTGTCACCTACTAATTGATCTAATTGTCATTTAGTTTCTAGTCCATTTGTCACCAATTTAACTATGCCAAATGTTACT
>JAOQMP010000005.1:9844550-9861383 GCA_027563575.1 Erythroxylum pedicellare | reverse complement strand
TAATTCTAATTTCTACATTCAATACCCCATTCATACTTGCTAATTTAAAAACTCAATTCTAAAAATAATAAAACAATTAAACCAAAAATAAGAGTAAATAAAAATAAAATAAAAAAATTCAGGGCCCAACATGTTGACTATTGTCGATGATTTTAGTAGAGCAACTTGGAATTTTTTGCTTAAATACAAGCAACAAATCACTTAAACTGTTGAAAAGTGTTTACTTATACTGCATAATCAGTTTAACTGCAAGTTAAGAGTATTAGAACTGACAATGGAACTGAGTTTGTTAATGAGACATGTAGAGCTATGTTGGAGAGGATGGGAATTTTACATCAAAAAACTTGTATCTATACTCCTCAGCAGAATGGAGTGGTGGAAAGAAAGCATAGGCACTTTACTCAAGTTGCACAAGCACTTCTGTTTCAAGCAGGCTTACCCAAGCATTTCTGGGGGGGAGCAATGCTTACTGCTACGCACATAATAAATAGACTGCCAACTCCAAATTTGAAGTGGAAATGTCCTTTTGAGGTACTCTTTAACAAAAGGCCTAATTATGGACGATTGAAGACCTTTGGTTGCATGTGTTTTGCCACTAATAATCATCCAAATAAAGATAAGTTCTCTCCTAGATCATTCCAATGTATTTTCTTAGGATACGTACCTGGTCAAAAGGCATATAAAACATACGACTTACTATCTCATAGAATCATTATATCTAGAGATGTAACATTCTATGAAGATCAGTTTCCTTATACAACTATATCTAAGAATGAACTCTGTCATTATCTTCCATTTGTGCGTGTTATTGACAATGTCCAGGAGTTGTTGCTGCAACACCAACATGAAGATGTTACTGATGATCTATTAGCTACAATTCCAGCTACTTCTGCTCATTCTCCTTCCGACATTTATGAAGCTAGTAAGTCATAACTTGCATATATTGACAACATATCTGAAGTGGAGAGTCCAGTAGCTATACTACGCACAAGTACTAGAACAAGGAAGACATTTGTATGGATGTAAGATTTTTTTTGTAGCAGTGTGAATCTCGTTACCAGTGAAGGCTTGCAAATGACAGATTTATAATTCTCAAAGAATTACTTGGCTTTTATGGCCAATATTGATAGGATCATAGAGCCTGCTAATTACAAACAGACTGTGATGCATCCTGGTTGGGTTGAGGCAATGATACAAGAGTTAAAGGCATTGGAGGATAATGCCACATCGGAGATCACCACTTTACCAGAAGGTAAACATGTTATTGGTGCAAAATGGGTCTACAAGGTGAAATTTAACCCAAATGGGACAGTGGAGAGATTGAAAGCAAGGTTAATGGCCCAAGGTTACAACCAAAAGGAAGGGATGGACTGTTTTCATAGTTTTTCTCTGGTTGCAAAGCTTGTAACAGTCAGAGTTTTCTTGGCTTTAGCAGCAAAAAATGGTTGGTGTACATTAATAACTCATTTCTTTATGGATACTTGAAGGAGGAAGTATACTTGGCTCCACCTAAAGGCTATACGAAGGCTAAACCTAGAGAAGTTTGTAGACTCCGAAAATCTTTTTATGGGCTGAAGCAGGCATCAAGACAGTGGAATGCAGAATTTACTAGTCAATTATTGAAGTATGACTTTACACAATCAACAAATGATTATTGCTTGTTCACAAAGTCCTTAGGAAGTTCATTTCTTGTTCTAATTGTCTATATGGATGATGTATTAGTAGCAGGAAATAATGAAGGCGACATTGTTGCTGTGAAGTAGTTCTTGCATTCCCAGTTCACTATAAAGGACTTAGGTTATGCAAAATACTTTCTAGGAATAGAGATAGTAAGGTCTGAAGCAGGGAATTTTATTTCTCAGAAAAATACTTGTCTGACATTATAATGGATTTAGGATTCACTGGTTTAAAGATTGCTTCCACACCATTGCCTAGGAATCATAAGTTTGAAGAAGTTTCTACTCCGCTTGAAGAGCCAGAGAGGTATAGAAGACTGGTAGGAAGGTTGTTATATCTGAATATGACCAGACCATATATTTCTTATAGTGTTCAACAATTGAGTTAGTTTTTATGCAATCCTTATGAGACTCATTGGCTGGCAGCATTACATGTACTCAAGTATCTTAAGGATACAAGTTCTCATGGTTTGTTTTATTCGGCTAAACCAAATACAGATGTTAAGGCTTATTGTGATAGTGACTAGGCAGCATGTCCTATGAGTAGAAAATCTTTGAATGGCTATTGTGTTTTTTTGGTGGATCACTGGTTTCAAGGAAAACTAAGAAGTAGAATATAGTTTCAAGAAGCTCCTGTGAAGCAGAGTATCGAAGCATGGGTTCAGCAGTATATGAACTCCAATGGGTGTGGTATTTGCTTTAGGATTTTAAGGTGCAACTTAACACTTCAATTCCCTTAAGGTGTGACTGTAAATCAACCATATATATCACTGAAAATCCAGTGTTTCATGAACGTACTAAACATTTGGAAATTGATTGTCATAAATTGAGGAATAAGTTTAAGGAAGGCTTTATTAATCCCATGTATGTTTCGACTCATCTCCAACTAGCTGATGTTTTGACGAAATCACTAAGCAATCCACAATTTACAGTCCTCATTGCCAAGTTAGGAATGGTTTCACAATCGATTCCAACTTGAGGAGGGGATGTTACAATATATTTCTGTAAACGTTAGTTAGTTAGTTGTTGACTGTAATATAAGTACTAACAGAATTAGTAAGTTAAGCAGTTACTAACAAACTTATATATAAGCTATTGTACAGCTGTTGAATGATATACGAATTTTATTCTACAATTCTCTACTTCATCTGCGTTTCTATTTTTTCCTTCTTCTATTACAAAATTTTATAGAATTACTTATTAAATTTTTTTATACCATTATGTAGCATGTAGTTGTTATATATTTTCATCATCATATGAATTTTAACATTCCTACGGACCACTTCTTATTTAAATATGGCTCCAATCTCTAATGTGTTTTGAAACCTGTAATTAATCCCTTATGTCTGACTTTAATCAACTCATTTAACACATCTCTTTAAAATAGTGTGAGAGACCTCTAAACAACAAATAATATGCCTAACTCACAAACTTTAAAAGTATACCTTAACAATATGTGTTCTAATATGAATTGAACTATAATTTTGTAAACTTCCATACTAAATATGATCAAAATAAAACATAAATTTTATCTTAAATACGTGTTTAAGTATAAACTCATAAACTCTATTGGTTAAGTCAAGCCAATCTAAATCTAATGGAAGTAATGCAAACTAGTTTGCTGAAACATCTAACAAAGAATAAGCAAGTCTGATGCTTCATAGAAATAAGAGTAGGATATCTAAAAAGTTGCAGATTCACACGAATATGGATGAATATATTTAAAAAGTGACTTAATTGTATAACACTACTATGAAAAAATGCATACATAAATATAGAATATGTAGATAAGAAGATTATCTTATTTATACAGAGGTTTGTTTATATTGAAACCCACTTTATGGTTTTTATTATTATAAACTTTATGACTAAACTTTATAATCAACTCCTTTGATAATAGGCTAAATGCCCAAAATTTGGGCCAAACATTTTTGGATTTGATCAATTTAGGTCTTAACATTATAACTTGCTCGATTAAAGCTTAAACATTATCGAGTCAGCTCAATATTAGGTTATTTTGAATGAAAATTTGAAAGTGTCATACACGTATTGTTACTATATATAAAAAAGTGTTTGAAGAGGCCAAGTGGATTTCACGTGGACTTTCAGAAAAGAAAAAAAGAAAATCATTTGTTTTTCTTCAACCCTTTCTTTTTCTTTCCTCTACGACATTCCTATGAATCCCTCTGTTGTTATTATTCCCTTAAGCCCCCTCTCATCTCTCTCTCTCTCTCTCTCTGCCTACAAATTTCAAGCTTCTGTTAATCACATCTTTGGCCTTTGGTTTCATCACTTGTTTGATTTTCATGCAAAACAAAGATTTCTCATTCCTATTGTCTAGCCTTTTTCTTTGATTTTTGAGTACTTGTTCGTTCGGTGTATGTTTTTCGAGTTTTTGATTAATTTAGCACGTGGTATTTGTTGGAGATTTCATGAATAGCAAAATTGACCACTTGGTTTCTCTTTCCTTCTCGTTGTTTTGGCCAAAAACTCACACAGGAACTCAACGAAACAAATTTTTTTCCGATCAGATACTAGCTAGAAAAACCGACTCATAAATTGAAATGAATGATTCTAACAAAGCTAGCATTAAAGCTTACAAACTAGATTTTGATGCTGATATTGGTATCATTCTAATAATTGACTCTTTTTAAACACTAAAGTGGATTGATAGTAATAGCATTATTTATTCTAGATGAAGGCTTCTTAATTAACTTCATATGGATTCTTGTGTTGTTTATAACAATGGTATGTGACATAGTTATGCTTCTTCGTATATGCCCAGGTAGTTATGCTTCTTCGTATATGCCCAAGTTACGAATCCACAAAAGCAATATGTTGATGCTGTTATAGAAGTTTTGCCAACCCAACTCATTCCAGATGACAATGAGGGGAAGATCTTGGGAGTTAAGTTGATAATGAAAGAAGGGGTTCAGTTCTTTAGCCCTATTTATCTATTTGATGAAGGCTCTACTATCTCATGGATACCCTGTGGAAAGAGGCTTACTTGCTCATACCCAGGCATCAAGTTCTATTACAGACTCGATACTAAGGATATGAGGTTTCTGCTTTAAAACTTCCGAACATGAATCTTTATTGATCTGCATTACAAGCCATGTGAAAAGTGTTTTGAGTTATCGCACTAAACAAGTTTGGGCTTCCTCTTTTCTTAGCACTTAAGGAAACTAAATCAAATTATACTTTTGCAAGTTTTTATTTTCTTTCTTGTGTTTCAATCTCAAGTGTCTAGTTTATAGATGGATGGAAAGTTTGATAGATTAGATCAGTTAATATATTTTGAAAGCCACTTGAGCAACATCTCCACTAAGTTCTATGAAGTGACCTAACAAATGTTAAAGCATGTTGATTTCCCTGGAAGTAACAATGGAACAGGTCTCTTCCAAATGATCAAAGGATTGAAAACAAGGGTTCTTTTCAAGCAAATTGTTGCTAACAAGGCCAAGACCCCATTAGAAGCCACAAAAGCCTAAAATATTAAGTGTCTTAATCAAAAGCCCCTTCCTTTCTCTTCTTAGGTAATCCCTTATAAGAATGAAATCTATTCTATGTTGAAATAATGTGAAGTATTTGTATAATGTAGAGAATGAAAAACAAAGATGAATTGCAGTTAAGAATTTTTATAAAAGAACGAATCTTCACCACTAAATTTCGATTCTTCTTATGCTACTACTACAACTTTTTTTGCAACATCCCCCTTATTAACATCCTTTGAATCCTTTTCTAACAGTTACAAATTGTTTGTTGGAAAAAGAATGATTTAAGCGCAAGTCTTTATACTTGTCACAAAATGCCTTATGAGTGTTTTGATTTACTTAAAGCAAGAAAGAATAACAATCATCTCAAGTGTTTATGCTGATTTTTCTAAGTTAAAATCGTCATCTTCATAAGTACATCAAAAAAGTAAAATAAAAGACCATGAATTATTATAGTTACCATTCCTAATGCATCAATAACACAATTAGTTGAGGCTGGAGGAGTTGTAATAAAAAGTTGGTTAATGCATTCATCATGAACTAAAGGTCATTAACTCCTCAAAAGTAATATAGAGAAAGCTAGCAAGCAAACGAGACACTTATAAGACAGTAAACACCTTTCATGGTAATAGGAATCTGCATCATACTTTATACTAGGAAATGGTTACAAACATTTGGTAAGCCTCGAAACACTATATGTACAAACTCGATAAATGGTCGTAAATGGTTTTTTAGAGTAGATAAGAAGCTTTTTTAATAGAACCAGGTAAAGTGGGTTACAGATGCCCCTGAACTAGCTTTTAGTGGCAAATGGTTTCTATTGGAATATGTCCCCATCTTCCTGTATAACTATTTACTTGATGCCTTGGCATTAATTGTAATTCAGGATCAAGAAATTGTTTTTAAAAAGTCAAAATTCCATCATTCAATTGTAGTAACTGGACCAAAAAGGAAGTGCCTCTGGTTCTATTGTTGATAGTCTACTGTTTCAAGTCCATAAGCACTACAAATCAAGAAGATTGGATGCTAATATGGTCAAAACTTTGTGGGTCAAGACAAGAACAAGCATTATAGCACTAGGTAACTGTTATTGGGAAATAGAAATTTCAAGTGGGAAATAGAAAAAGCTTGAGATTTTTCTACTCAATACTCTTAAAAAAGAAATTTCATAAAGCTTTCAGACTTGAAGAAATATTTATTTACATCTTTCATGCATTATATTGATCATATAGTCGTTCCTAGTGTTTGTACTACTTATGTACAAATGAACTAGAAGTGAAAATTTTATCTTTTTTAAGGTTGAGTCTTTAATTATCTTATTGAATATACGTATTATTTTCATTAAAAGTTAAATCATGTACTTCTAAATTCCAATATACACCCTTGCTTATGTTTTAGCTACTTCACTTTACTTAGTTATGTGTATATGAAGGAGGCTCAAAAGAGCAAAAGTTATGAGAATGGGATGGGGTTTATATATATGTAAGATATGCCTTAAATTTTGGTGAAATAGAATTTAGCATCTTTAGATTTCTAGTGAATTAGAGTTCTAATGTAATTAAAATTTATGGAAATAGAGTTTCAGTGACTTTAAATTTTTGTAGAATTAGAATATAGGTGAACTTAGGATAATGTGATAATAAAATTTCACTATAATTAGACTTTTTACAAGTAACCTTAGTCCATAAATAGTTTGATAAGGATTTTGTAAGTCGGAGACCTGAGAATACCATAATGAGAACATTTGGAGATGACTTTTGGGAGTTGGGTAAGGTCATTATCATATATTCTCCTTATATCATGTTTCTCATAGTAATAAAAGAATTTCATCTCCTTACTCATGCACGAAGGTTACATAGATTGGTTGGAATATATAAATTCTTGTAATTTTGCTTTATTTTCTCTCACTCTGTTTCCAATTTCGCAAAATTTGGTATTAAAACAATTGATGTCATAACAATTGTTATAAAATCTTAGGTTGTCTTTGCAAATCTAGAATTTATTGTCAACATGTCTCTTTATGAGTTTAATATTGGGCAATATAATGGATTAAACAACTTCACCTTATAGAAGGTAAAGATGAGAGTGGTTCTTCTTTAGAAAGGGTGGACAAAAACATTAAAAGCTGAAGAAAAATAGTTAAAGAATTGGGAAGCATCAGAAAAGGAGGACATTATGTTAAGACGCACAACATAAAACTGTTAAGTCTAAGAGATGATGTCCTTAAAGAAGTAGTTAATGAATTAACTCCTGCTTCATTGTGGAAACAACTTGAAAGATAAGTATCAAAAGAGAACAAATGAATTGTTTATATCAAAATCAACATTTATATACCTTAAGGATGTCAACAAGTATATAGACGAAAGATCACATTGATAATTTAAATAAGATATTCTTGGATCTACCAGGTGTTGGAATTAAAATTGAAGATGGGGATCAAGCAATAATCATATACTATTCCTTACCTAATTCATATGAAAATTTTATTGATACTATATTATATGGTAGAAATACTAATTTTTTCAATGATGTGATGGATAGCCTGTAGTCTAAAGTTTAAGAAAAAGGTCTCTAAAATATATGAAGGTAGATCAGATGTGCATATGGTTGTTAGCAGAAGATGGAACAAGGGAAAAATATTAAAAAATGGAGTAAGCCACAATCGAAATCAAAGATTAAAGTTGTTAAATGCTCTAATTGTAAAGTTAAAGGGAAATTTAAAAGGGACTATACACAATGAAAGAATGGAAATAAGAAAAAAAAGATTCAGAATTGATCTAGAATTGTTATGTTTAGTTGCTTATTGAAAAAGTGAAAGTGAGGTAAAGAAACCATTATAATTGATCAAGGATATTCTAGTTTTTGAATTTAGTCCAACTTAATTGAGTTTCAAGTTGTTTCGATCTTCCTAAGCCTAATTTGAATATAGCTTGAGTTTCACACAAGTCTAACCCATTGCCATTTTTATGTATATAAACTCATTTGGAATTTGTTCAATTTCTCCTTATGTCCTTTCATAAATCATCATTGTTATTAGGGTTAAGATGAAAAAATTAGATAAATAAAAATTCATGGAGTTGAGTCAGGTAAATGATGATTCATAAAATGATTCAATTAGTTTCACAATAACTATGAATTAAAGGGATCTAGTCTATTATAGATGAATTCACTTATAAAGAGAAAATGTTGACAATTTAAAAGTGAAGTTATGTCGCATGAAAATAAAACATTAAGATGAAGTAAATTATATATAAAAATGCATTTCATAATTCATAACCTTAAATTTTTAGTTTAAGATAATAACCTTAGTTATATATATGGTAACTCAAGTTTAGTCCAATTTTTTCACAAATCACTAAGGAACCCATCAAATAAGAAAGAATCAAATTTAAGTTTTTTTTCTTCTTTTCTTGGCCTCTTGCCTCCAACTCCTTTGATATTTTGATAAAGAAATGCAATAACCATCTGATAGTCAAAAAAAGAGGCAATGGCCAGCGAAGGAGCAAGCCTACCATATTAATGGAGGCCTTTAAATAAAATTTTTTTGAACAATTCATACAATATGAAAAAAGGTTTAGATACAATAAAATTTTAGTAACTATATTATGGTAGTTATCAATAGTCTTTAACGTCATGTTACTATTTAAACTTGTCGTAGATGACATGTCAAGATTTTGATGTCATGGAATAAAAAACTATTAACTTTGTAGTTTAAGATTGCTTCTCCTAATTAACTATCTTCAGTCTTGTCTACTATTTATTGCTGTAATTGTTTACAAAATTTTCTCTTTGACTATCTAAGGTTTTGATCTTGTTAAACTACAAGAGAAGGCAAATAAACTATATTATAATTGATAATTCAATGTTTCACTTTTCTCATTAGCTGGCTAAGATACAACAATGTAATCTATATTATAGTGTCAATTCAATCATTTAGTTAGAAATACTAGAACATGTTTCTATTTATTGGGAAAAATTATATAATATTTAGATAAATTATTTATTGAATTACAAAAATATTACATATCTTTATTTTATTTTATATCATTACAACTTTTTTAAGTAAAAGATTTATTAAAACCTAAAAAAGGATTCAATACAAAAGTAACTGAAAATGTAAGATTGCAATAGAGACAAGCTCACTCTAGCTAGAACTAAAATTAACAAACAGCACATGAATGTAATATGATCAATAAGTCTCTTTTAGCTAAAATCTAAGCTCCATCTTCTTCTCAATGATGAATTCAAGGATGCCAAATCATGAAGCTGAATAATTTTCCCTTACCTAGTAACAAATTCTGTCAGCTAACATATAACTGTCCCTTTTTGTATTCTTAAACAATATATTGTTTCTTTCCCTCCTTATGGTATACACTGAACATGTTAGAGATAGATTGATGTCTTCTCTACCCTTTCTCTTACATTGATTGTTAGCCCATGTAAGAATGCTTTACCATTACTGATAAGGTTAATAAAGTCCTAATATATGCTGCATTATACTCCAAATGACTATAGTGTACTGACACTGAAAGAGTAAGTGATTGATAGATTCTGTAAGCATATTACAGAGCATACATAACTAATGCTCCACTCTAAGTGTCTGTCTTTTTTTTAAGCCTCATTCTCATAGCAATCCAAGTGATGAAAGCAACCTTAGGGACCTAAACATTCTTCCAAACTATGTTATACTAATTAACCTCTGGAGATTGGGGTCTTATTACTCTCAAATAAGATTGATTAGTGAAATATCCTCCATTGTTTGGTAGCCAGTGAAAAAAAAATCACTATAAGTGGAATTAGGAGCATAATATGGTAAGAAAGCACTAATTTTTTCACTTCCCTGAATTCCAAATACGAAAAATCTTACTGAATGGTGTCCTTGACTCTAGCCTATTGGGGGAATTTTGGATGTGAAAGAAGAGATTTCTTCTCTAAGGAATAAAAGACTCCGTAAAGCCCCCAGTTATTATACCAAAACCAACTAGCATGACCATTGCCAATGTGAATTTTAACAAAGGTATAGAAATCCCACCTTTTCCTTAGAACTTGGATGAAAAACCACGAGAATTCCTTTTTTTTTCCTCAATTTGCCAAAAGTTGTGGTGCTTGAGATACCTTTCATTAATTCATTTAGACTAGAGGGACTCTTTGTCAGTGAATCATCTCTATATCACCCTTTGATTCATCTGCAAGGAAATAATGCCCAACCCCTTTCTTATTTGCTCCAATATAACTGGTCCTATTTGATTTTTCCCCTATAGATTGCTTTACACTTCCCGTAAAAGAAATTTTTTATGCATTTAGTCAACTCCTTTATAGTCTTCCTAGGAAGGAACAGATGGAAACTCCAATAGGTGTGAAAGCCCCTCAATATTGAAGAAATAAGGAATAGTCTACCAGCATATGAAAGGGACTTCTTTTGCTAGGAGTTGGTTCTCCTTTATATTTCTCCAACAAAGGTAAACAATCTTAGTATGTAAGGAAGATATAGGAACTCCCAATACTTAAAAGGTAATGGTAGTGTTTTCGAACCAGTTAAGGATCTCAATCCTGTAGAAGATTCCATATTAGAAGATACATACAACATACCTTTATCTAAATTGATCTCAAGACTAGAGAGCTTGCAAAACTCCATAGTGGAGTTGAAAATGACTAAAAAAGATACATTGTTAGCTCTAGAGATTAAAATCAAGTCATCTACAAAGCTAAGATAATTAATCTTAAGGTCTTGGCACTTTGGATGAAATCTAAAGTTTATGCAGTCTTGGGTGAACTTAAAAATTATCCTTGTAAGAATTTCCATTGCAATAACAAAAAGATAACGAGAAATGAGGTCATTGCCTAATCCTATTCATTCCCTTGAAAAAAGGGCTTCGATTGCCATGCACTAAAATGATGAAGTGGATGAAATGCAAGCTTCATTTCATGAAATAAATCTGACAAGGAATCCCAGCCATTTCAAACAACCCATAATAAAGCCCCATTTGATACAATTAAATGCTTGGAGAAATCCACTTCGATGGTGTAACTATTGATGGATCTGTTAGTGCCATAATCCCTGAGAAATTCCTGCATAAATAAGATGTTATTTGAAATAGACTTGCAAGGAATAAAAGCATTTTGAGAGGGAGGAATGATTTTTTTCAAGCTACCCTTCAATCTTTCAGCTAATGACTTGGAAATAACCTTATATATAGTATTACAATATCAAATAGGATGAAAGTCCCTGAGACTAGTTGCATTTGGTATCTTAGGTATAAGGCTGATAAAGGAAGAGTTTAACTATTTGAGCATTTTCCTTGAGAAGAGGAACTCATTTACAACTTACACTATTAGACTATTTATGATGTCCCAAGAAAACTCAAAAAATAAAGCATTGAAGCCATCTGCCTTAGAGCGTTCCTTGGACTTAATTTGAATAGGCATTCTTTAATTTCTAACACAGAAGTTGATTTTTGCATGTCCTCTAACAAGGCAACAATAAGAGGAGTAGAGTATCCCAGCAAATTAGTTAGGGTCTAGGAATTGAAATGATCTGAGCTCCTTAATCTAAGAATACCTTTTAAGTAATGAAAAACCAAACCTTGAATAGAGGGACTATCATACACAATTTGGTTATCCCTATCCTTCAAACAAAAGATTTTATTAGAGTTCCTCCTAGCTAGGATTGAATTGTGAAAAAACTTGGAATTGGCATCCCCGTCCTTTAACCAGATAAGCCTTTCCTTTTAAAACATTAAAGAGTTATGATGCTGCAAAGACTTAGTGTAACCCTTCAGGGCTTTTGATTCTTCAAATACATAGTGTAAGGATCAAGGTAATAAGGTTTATGTAGTTCTTTCATCTTCAATTTGGAAATGTAAGGAGCTTAAGTAGAAGGGGACTTGTTTTTCAAAAAAAAAATTAATTTGCTTTTCAACAGTTTCAATTTACTCATCAACTGATAAGACTTACAACCCTGTATCGTAGTCTCCCAAACATCCTTAACAACATCCAAAAGCCCTCCTTGAATGCTAGGAAATTGAAAAACCTGAATGGAGCATTATGGGAATCATATTTGTTAGGAATAATAACTTACATAAAAGAGTGGTCAAAACACACAAAAGGACCAAATTGAGCAAGAGAACTAAGGTACTGATCAGTCTAAAAGTGGTTCACCAAAACCCTGTCGATCTTCCTCCTAATGAGATGCCTCCCTTGCTGTATATTAAACCACGTGTAGTGGAATCCTACATATCTCAAATAAAAAAGCTCTGAACATCCCCAGAGAAGTTTCCAATTCCGTACCAATAGCATTATGAACACCGTCCTTTTGTACTTATGATGAGCTTAAGACACAATTGAAATCACCTACAACAACCCATGGATTCATCAAAGAAGATTTAATAAATGCCAAGTCCTCTGATAATTTTGCCCTTTAGAAAGCAAAGTTAAAAGCATACATAATTGTCAATTCAAGAGAAAGCCAAGAAATCATATTATAGCGTAGCAAGTGTACAAACTAATCAGACATGCTTTAACTAGTAACTTGAAATTTGTATTTGTCAAAAGCAAACTCAATTTTCCATTGCAGTGGGATTGATGGTTAGATCCTATGTCCCAGTTAGTTCTCAGGAATTCATAGAAACAATCAGTTTATGAGCTTTGATATTGAGTCTCTAATAAGCCCAAAATACCAGGCTTCATTTCTATCATCAGATGGTCCTATGTCAGTTTCAAGAATTACTTTAGTAACATATGCCTCTGTGAAGGTCCCTAGAGATTCACCCACAACTTCCAAAGGGACTTGATTGCTAGTTTCATAATGCACCGCCTTTAATACCTCAAATTCGTCCAAAGTCCAAACCCATCAACTCTGAGTACTCATTTGTTTTATACACTTTACCAATTTCTTTCAATACCCTTTTACCTAATTGAGGCTTCCAGGTATAGGAAAGTATGACCTGTTTTAACCAACTCCCCCACCTTATTGAGATTCATAACAAGCAACACCTTAAAAAGATCATTTTTCATTATGATCTTAATGCAAATTCGAGTATAATAAATTCTTTAAAACCTAGCAGTGGAAAAGTCAAAAGCAAGAGGCTTACAAACTGAGTTGGCAAGGAAGCTCAAACCATCCAATGTCCAACATTCCAGAGGGACATTATGAAAGTTGATACAAATAAGGAAAGACTCAATGTCATTCCTATCCAATTGTAATCAATGTGACATTTTTGCAAAAGTAGAGGTCGACCACATGTACGCCAAGGACTTGACTCCATTACTGACTTCGTACTATCTTCATCTTTAAACTTGAATAAAAAGGAGTCTTCTTCAGTAAGGAGCACTTTCTCCAATCATTTAATTCCCTATTTGTTAAACATTCAAGCATGCATCTAAGGGAAAGAGGGTCTTTTAATAAGAAAGATTCCAACCAGGCTGCGACACCAAGCCTTTACATCCGAATGCAGAAGCTCTTCAAGGGGAGAGACCACTCCATCAACCAAAGTGGATAAAGCCAATTTTGGTTTTAACAGGGGAGTACTATAAGATACAACATTTCTCCAGGATTTTAGAGCTTCCTTCTGGGGTGTTAGCAACCTGTCCCTACTCTTATTCACAGTTATAGAATCACGAATGGAGGGAAACTCCTTATGTAAGTAGTTGCCTACCTTTTTTACCTCAGGGAGAGTCAAGCTATCTCCAATGACTGAAGCCATAAAACCAACCTGAACAGCAAAGTTACGGATAGACGGCTGGTAACTTTTTTAATCACAAACCCTTCAAGCCTTTGCCTTTAATCGCCCTTCAACAGCCCTTCAAACACAGGTAGCTATATGAAATTTACTGTTCACGTCACTGTAGATTAACGATAACACCTCCTCAGTAAAACCATGCAGGCCTCTTGCCTCTTGCCTCTTGCCAAGTTTACATGTGATGCTCGCTCACCAGTGGCTCCCTCGCTAAAAGCTCACTCAAGATCATAGACGATCACCCGCATTAGACGCTAGCCCACGTCAGATGGTCACCTCCTCAGCAGACCCCCACATGCCTCTCGCCAGGGTCACGAGTGACGCTCACTCGCCAGTAACTCCCTCCCCGAAAGCTCACTTAAGATCGCAGATGCTTGCCACTATTCTCCATCCATTATACTTCATAACATGTAAGAAACATACATATATATCTCATTATTAGCACAACAATAATATAATTCAACTGTGTTAAGTTACTACATAATTAAAAAAAAATCAACATATTGTATTTACACAACTAATACACTTAAATTTTGGGATATATTAATATATAATAATACATAAAATAAAGACCAAGATATATTTTATATCTTCTATAATTTTGCTGCTTAATTTTGTATGTCCATACATGTTTATTTTGTGCATCTTGTTAGACCTGCATATGATCTATTGTCCATTAATTGTGGTTTGTCATCACCTTCAATTCGGTTGCTACGATGAGTTTATCTAGGAGATGTACAAATCAGGTACAATTTTACCCATTTCACGTTAGGTAAGTTGGGTATCGATAACTGATGCCAGCAACTACAGTTTAGTAGGAAGATTGAAAATATAATTCTAAGTTCTACTCTTCTGCTAACTGTTTTGTTTCATTACACCAGAGAGTGGACAATCATCTAATATGAGCTTGTTACTCGTTTAGAAGTGTGATGGTTCTTGTTTGCTTCCTTTGGATGGATATGAGAACGCTTGAGATACTCTATAATTTTAATACATATTGTAACATCCCATTACCTGTGGAAGGTTAGAATAGTAAATATGAGTGATTAATGAGAACTTAGAAAATGCATTCATGTTCATGCATAATATAACATGCACATACATGTTAATAGTGAAATTTGACACATGAAAATAATTGTACATGCATTCATTGACATTCCGGGTATAATTATTTCAAAATGTAATTTTTATTGAGAATTGTGATTTTTTATGTGTTGAAAAATTGATTTGGAGAGTGTATTTGGGAATTTAGAAATTTTGAAATTATTTGAGAAATTTCTGAAAATTGTTGGGTATTTTTGGACTAGAAAAATTCCCAAGTGGCAAAACTATTAATAAATGGTAGTAGAAATTACTGTCCAATGGTAATAGAAATTTCGATAAGTGACTTTAGGATTTATTCATGAGTGCCAATGAAAATTGGGAGACAATTAGAATAGAAATTGGATTTAGGTTATAAGAATTGGATATGTGGCAAGCGACATATGTCACTTGCCAAACAATGTCTTAAGTCCACTAAGTTTTTAAAGCCCCTTTTGTTGCCTTCCACGTTGCTTTTCATTTAAAAGCCCATTTGGTGCTTTTTTTGCTCTCCCCATCTTCCTCTTCGTGGCTCTCTTCTCCTTCTTCACCATTTTTGTTTTCTTCAATCTTTACCACCTCAACTTTGAAGATCACACTTTCCTTCATTTTCCACTAGCATATTTGCTATCTTCTTCCTCATTACCACAAGAAAACTTATCCTTACCTCCTTCAAGAAGATGATGAACATGTGATGCTTGGAAGCTAGGGCTAGTGTTGTGTTGTTTTTGAAGAATTTGAAGCGAAACAAAGTGAGTTATACTTTAAATGTTATGGGTATTGTTAAAATGAAACTAAAATGATGAGAAATGTGGGATTGATGATTTGATTTTATAAGTTGAATGTGTGTGACGTGGATGGTGAAAAAAATCTATGTATATTTCTTGTTTTTGTAATTGTGAATGATCCTTACTGACCATTTATTTGTTATAGACATATTTTAGAAGTAGGATGATTCATATAATGGTATTAGGATGAGTGTAAAAAATCAATTATGAATGGAAAAATGTATGTGTTCTGTTGTGGTTAATGATCAAATATAGATCATGAATTGATTTGTGAATGTTTTGAATTTGAAATGGAGTTAAAAATAGGGAGTGACTAAAGTAGAAAATGGTGATCTTTGTACAAGACATGTTAGGTGTAAAATCTGGAAAATTTGAAGATGGTTGGCTGGAAAATGTCCATTGAGTATGCCTTAGCCTTTTAGCTATAACTTTCTCTATAGTTATCA
The DNA here is from genome assembly GCA_027563575.1 of Erythroxylum pedicellare. NCBI lineage: Eukaryota > Viridiplantae > Streptophyta > Magnoliopsida > Malpighiales > Erythroxylaceae > Erythroxylum > Erythroxylum pedicellare. The sequence goes on along the minus strand of JAOQMP010000005.1, from coordinate 9,845,164 downwards.
AAATGAGATGATTCTTCATTTGGATTGAACTAGATACATATAGCTACATTTGTTATGAAGAATTCAAATTCAAATTCTGTTTAGAAGAGTTTTAAAATCTGATCTGAAGTTGAAAAAAACTAGGTTTATGTCTGTGAAAGTACGTTGCGGCAAACTCTTTACTTCACCATGGAGAACTTAAAGGATTTAGTGAGGATTTCTTTCGGGTAAATTTTGCCATAGCCAACTCTAGGTTTCACCACAGCAAACATGTGAAAATTTCACGAGAATTCCTCTCTGGAGGAGCCGCGAACTTTTCTCTACATTAAACATGGTTCAGTATTTTGGGCATATCTTTTTCTATAGTTATCCAAACGGACTGATTCTTAATTTGGAGTAAACTAGAGACATAGGGATACAAATTATCTAAAGAAATAAAATTATTAATCGGATTATAAGAATTTTAATTTTTGGGTGGAAGTTGAGTATAGGGTACTATCTCAGAATAAAAACTGTCCAAAAATATTTGGAGTATAACTTTCACATTATTAAACCAAATTGAGTGATTTTAGTGTCAATAGAAACATAAGACATAGAGGAACACTTTTCTAGAATAGAGTATGACCAAATTACAT
>JAOQMP010000005.1:9829409-9844450 GCA_027563575.1 Erythroxylum pedicellare | reverse complement strand
TGTAGCAAAGGAGTCAGTAATACTCTTCATCTTGTTTATGTCTATTATTATCCTTATACCATATCATGTATAGATTGACATAATGATTTGGATATATTACTTCCACTGCAAATAAGATTTCTAAAAAAGTTTTAAAATCTACCAGTTCTCCAAATATGACATGCTTTCTTTTTCGGATCCAACAAGATCTTCAAGATAAATTGGATAAAGGTTAACAAGTTGGGTTAATAACAATGAAAAATGCTAAGGCTCAACTTGGTTACTCCTACAAGATAAAATTATAGGTATGGTATTTTTCATAGAAATAGGCCTACACAAGTTATTAAATCTAGTTGCCTTCATCATATCAATGGCTCTAATTTAACAAATATGATCTCAATATATATATATATAAAAAATAAAATCAAGTTCTAGAATCTTTCTACATGTATGATAATGAATATGAAAGAATAAAAGAGCTTAAAAATTTTGACGCTCTTAGGCTTAAAAGCTTAAGAAAAAGATGGGTATGTATGTGTGTAGCTCATCAAAAAGATGGGTATATATATGTTCAAATAGTATGCAATTTTCATTCAATTTGAGTATTTCAATTAATACTAAAAATTATGACTTATAAAAGCAAAATTATTCTAACTATCATCCTTTTGCATAATAATTCAAATCAATATTCCATAATGAAATATAGTATTGATGGATGGACTTCAACCAATCCATAGTAATATAAAATTTAAGGCTAAATGCCCAAATTTTGGCGTTTAATCAATTTAGGTCCAACATTATAACTTTCTCAATTAAAGTCTAGAAGTTATCAAGTTTGCTCAATGTTAGCCTATTTTGAACGAAAATTTAGGAGTGTCATACATATTTCATTACTATATATAAAAAAGTGTTTGGAGAGGCCAGGTGGATTCCACGTGGATTTTCAGAAAAGGAAAAAAGAAATCATTTGTTTTTCTTCAACCTTTTTCTTTCTTTGGCTCTGTGACATCCCCATGAATCCCTTTGCTGTTACTATTCCATTAAGCCCCCTCTCGTTTCTTTCTCTCTGACTAAAGATTTCAGGCTTCTGCCAACTACATCTTTTGCCTTTGGTTTCATCACTTGTTTGATTTTCATACAAAATAAAGATTTCCCATTCTTGTTGCTTAACCTTGTTTCTTTGAATTTTTAGTATCCGTTTGTTCAGTGTATGGTTTTTCAGTTTTGGATTAATTTAGCATGTTGTATCTGTTGGAAATTTTGTGATATTAGCAAAATTGACCACTTGGGTTCTCTTTCCTTCTCATTGTTTTGGTCAAAAACTCATATAGGTACTCAGCGAAACAAATGCTTTTTTCGGGATCAGATTTTAACCAAAAAAAACTGATGAACTGAAATGAATGATTCTAACAATGCTAGCATTGAAGCTCACAAATATGATTTTGATGCTTACATTAATATCATTCTAATAATTGGCTCTTCTTAAACATTGAAGTGGATTCATATTAACAACATTGTTTCTTTTAAATGAAGGCTTCCTAATTAACTTCAAATGGATTCTTGTGAAGTTTATGACAATGGTGTGTGACATGGTTATGCTTCTTCATATATGACTTGGTTATAGATCCACAAAGGCAATATGTTGATGTTGTTATAGAAGTTATACCAGCCCAGCTCATTCCATATGACAATGTGGGGAAGATCCTGAGAATTAAGTTAATAATGAAAGAAGGGGTTCATTTCTTTAGACCTGTTGATCTATTTGATGAAGGCTCTACCATCTCATGGATACCATGTGGAAGGAAGCTTACTTGTTCACACCCAAGCATCAAGTTCTACTATGGACCTGATACTAAAGGTAAGAGGTATCTGCTTTAAAACTTCTAAACATGAATCATTATTGATTTACGTTACAAGCCATGTGAAAAGTATTTTGAGTTAACAAACTGAACAAGTCTGGACTTTCTTTTTTCTTGGCACTTGAGGCAACTAAAAAAAATTATACTTTTGCAATTTTTTATTTTCTTTCTTATGATTCAATCTCAAGTGTTTGTTTTAAAGATGGATGGATATTTTGATATATTAGATGAGTTGATCTATGTTGAAAGCCACTTGAGCAACATCTCCACCAAGTTCTATGAAGTGACCTAATAAATGTTAAAACATGTTAATTTTCCTAGAAGTAACAATGGAACAGGTCTCTTCCAAACGATCAAAGGATTAAAAATAAGGGATCTTTTTGAGCAAATTGTTGCCAGCAAGGCCAAGACCCCAGTAGAAGCCACAAAAGCCTAAAATATTAAGTACCTCAATCAAAATCCCTTTTCTTTCTCTTCTTAGGTAATCCCTCATAAGAACGAAATCTATTCCATATTGAAATACTGTGGAGTATCGGTATAATGTAGAGAATGAAAAACATAGATGAAATTTAATTTAAGAATTTTTACAAAAGAATGGGTATTCACCACCAAATTTTGATTCTTCTTATGCTACTATTACAACTTTTCTTGCAACAACCTCCTTATTAACATCCTTCGAGTCCTTTTTTGATAGTTACAAATTGTTTGTTGGAAGAAGAATGATTTAAGCATAAGTATTCAACTTGGGGTGCATGATTATGGATGTACTTGTCACAAAAATGCCTCATGAGTGTTTTGATTTGTTTGAAGCAAGAAAGAAAAAACAATCATCTCAAGTGTTTATACTGATTTTTCTAAGTTAAAACCATCATCATCACAAATATATCAGAAAAGTAAAATAAAAGAACATGAATTACTATATACCATTCCCAATGCATCAACAACACAGTTGGTTAAGGCTAGAGGAGTTGTAATCAAAAGCTGGTTAATGCATTCATTATGAACTAAAGATCATTAACTCCTCAAAAGTAATATAGAGAAACTTAGCAAACGAACGGGGTGCTTACAAGACAGTAAACACCCTTCATGGTAATAGGAATATGCATCTATAGTTTATATTAGGAAATGGTTTTAGAAATTTGGTAAGCACTAGAAACACTATGTGTACAAACTAGATAAATGGTCATAAATGGCTTTTTAGAGTAGATGAGAAGCTTCTTGGATAGAACTAGGTACAGTGGTTTACAGATGCCCCTAAACTAACTTCTAGTAGTAGATGGTTTCTATTAGAATATGTCCCTATCTTCTTATAAAACTATTTACTCGATGCCTTGGCACTAGCTGTAAGTTAGGATTAAGAAACTGCTTTAAAAAAATAAATTCCATCATTTAATTTCCTTTCACTCTATGTCATCAATCAAGTGCCTAAGATAAATGCAATATTGATATAAAAATTCAATCCAATAACTAGCATAAAAAGGAAGTGCCTATGGTTCTTTTACTGATAGTGCTACTGTTCCAAGTCCACGAGACTACAAATCAAGAAGATTGGATGCTAATATGGTCAGAACTTTGTGGTTTAAGACAAGAACAAGCATTATAACACCATAGCTATTCTTGGAAAATAAAAATTGCAGGTGATATTATCTAAATGCTTGTTAGATATTTTGCATAGCAAGAATCATCCATTGTTATCACTTTTACAGCAACCTCAAGCTTAGTTTCATGCTTAAGATCGAGTAAGGTTAAATTTGGATCTTATTCTATTGTTTCATTTAACTGTAAGAAACATTAAATACTTGGAAGTAGTTGCTATCCCTTGAGCAATAGGATCTCGAAATGGTAACTTATCAACTGTTGCTGGCATAAAATTTGCTCTAATACGACCAGTTACTATAACTATGGCAGTAGTGAGAGATGCATTGGCACCTATAGGGAAAATTCTTGGTCCAGTATCTCTTGAATTGGAAATATACCAGTAGGAATATACAGAATATCTACAACAGATCACTATACCTTCAAGGAATGAGACTATATTGAGCTCTAGTGCCATAGTAATGCAGCAGGGTAGAATAGATAGAATCAATACTAGTTTTAGCCTGACAAGACTCACATCAAACTAGAATCGGCTAATTATGGTATTACTCAGCTTCAATTGTAATAGCGTAATTAGAACCATTCATTTCAGTTTATGGTTCAATTTTTCTTGTTAGAGTTTGACCAAAAAATTGTTTCGTTGAGAACCTATGTGAATTTTCGGCCAAAACAACGAGAAGGAAAGAGAAATCTAGCAGATACAACATGCCATATTAATCAAAAACTCAAAAACCATACACTAAATGAACAGATATTCCAAATCAAAGAAAAAAGGCTGAGCAATAGGAATGGGAAATCTTTGTTTTGCATGAAAATCAAACGAGTGATGAAACCAAAGGCCAAACATGTAGTTAGCGTAGGCCTGAAATCTGTAGTCAGAGAGAGAGAAATTTGTAGTTAGAGAGAGAGAGAGAGAGAAACAAGTGGCGGCTTAAGGGAATAGCAACAGTAGAGCGATTCATGGGGATGCTACAGAGGAAAGGAAAGGAAGAAGTTGAAGAAAAACAAATGATTTTCTTTTTCTTCTTTTCTAAAAGTCCACATGGAATTCACTTGGCCTCTCTAAACACTTTTTTTTTTTATATAGTAACAGTGCGTGTATGACACTTCTAAATTTCTATTTAGAATAGCCTAACATTGAGTAGCCTTAATATCGTTTAGACCTTAATAAAGCAACTTATAGTATTAGACGCTAAATTGATCAAGCCCAAAAACATTTGGCCCAAATTTGGGCATTTAGCTTAAAATTTAATAATCAAGATTATAATAAGCTTAAATAAATCATTAAAACTCATTAATTGCTTCCACACACTTAAAGATGTCCATTGTCCTCAATGTACACAATATAAGCATTTAAAAATAAATGAGAGGCTTAAGTTGGTACTTTCATGAATAAGATGATTTTTTTGATTTTTGATCCATCCAATAGTAAACTACATCTTTGCAAAATGTAAAAAAAAAAGAATAAAACATCAAAATAAGTAAAAAATATAAAAATAAAAATAAACGTGAAATGTGAAAAATAACATAACATAAAATAAAATATCCTAATTTATGGGTTGCCTCCCACGTAGTGTTTATTTAACGTTGATAACACGATGTACCTTGTAGCTTGCCCTTATCCTGGGTTTATAATTAGTGACATGCTTCCATCCTTCTTTCCACAAGGAAGTTTAGTAGCTTGTAAGTAAGCCACCTATTGTAACATAATAATAAGAGCACAATTGATAATTGTTCATTAGTGTGTGTTTTTCTAAGTTTTTGACATGTGTTTCTTACATAACAGGTTATTATTGTTGTGTTTTAGGACTTGTTTTGTGTGTTTTTGTTTAGTTTGATCTTCATGATTGTTTTTTTTTGTGTGTTTGATGTTGGTTTAGGGTAAGAATTGATAATTTTGGTGTAGCAATGGAGGGTGGACATCTTTGTGATTAAGCTAGGGATCAAGAGAAGAGAGGAGAAGTGGAGCTGCTAAAGAACAAGAACCCATGACTGTGGGAAAGGGCATGTTTCCCATAATTGTGGGAAATATAAGGAGACAGTTTCTGTCACATTAACTCATGATCATGGGAAGCACAAGTATAATTCCCACGATCGTGGGAACTGGAAGTCGAAGGGACACGTGAGTTTCTTATAGTTTTTTAAGTTTTTGTTACTTTATAAAGAAGAGAATTTTGAGGGTCGTCAGAGAGATATTGTAACATCCCGTTCCTATACTAAGGGTTAGAATCCTAAATGTCGGTAATGAAGAAAATATCAATGAGAGATTAGAAAAATACATCTCATGCTCATGCATAATGTCAGCATACATGCATATGAACTTGATTGTTGCACACATGAAAATAATTGTATATGCTTTCATGGATAATTCTGGGTATAATTGAATTGTGATATGATGCTATAGAGAATTTGTGAATTTTTTGTATTGAGAAATTTAATTGGAGAGCGTATTGGTCAACTTTGAATTTGGTGAATTTTAGGAATAATTCCAGAAATTGTTAATTATTATTGGACTAAGAAAAGTGCCACTTGGCAAGTAAATTGTTGTATGGAAAATAGAAATGAGTGTAATGATATTGAAGAAAAATTTAGGAGTCAACTTCAGAATTTTGAGATAATGGTTGTGAAAATTAGAAACAAATTAGAGATAATTGTAATGAAAGCATGAAAGTTAGGGAACTAGTTCAATAAAAACTAATTAGTTAAGAAACTAGCCAAGGTCTTAAAGAAATGGACAAGTGTCCAATTCTTAAACACACGTTCTTTTAAACTTAAAAGATCCATCTATTGTTTGTTCCTTTCTTAAATATATCTTCTTCGGGATTTTCCTTCATCTTCTGGAAGCTTCATTTCTTTAAGAGATTTCTCATCCTCATAATGCAAGCCTTGCTCACATCTTTCGCTTGCTATCTCTTTTTGTTATCTCCTTCACTATCGCTAAAATACCTAACCTTACAACATCGAATTATTGATGATCGGGTGCTATTGGAAAGCTAGGGCTCACGTGATTTCAAAGATTTTGGAGCTTTAGACACGTAAGCAATTTATGGTTGCATAAGATGAAACATGCATCATGTTAGTTATACGTTGAAGTTATAAAATGAAAATGTACATCTGCTGAAACATGAGTGAAAATCTAGAGAATACAACATGTGTTGATTTTTTGGATTTGAGGTTAAATATGTTACAAGATAGTGTAGAAATGATTTTTGAATTAGAAAGATCAATGAAAATATGCATGAGAAGAGTACAAATAGTTATATATATACATACGTGAATATTTTGAGAGTTATTAAAGATGAAGAAGAATGAGATTAGAGTTGGGGAATAGTTGTATGATGATGTCTGGAGATGAGAAAAATTGTTTAAAATGAAATTTGAGAAGAAAAATAGAGATTGTACAAATAGGTTGAAATGCAGAGAATAGTGAAATGCAGAACGTGAGGAAGATGAATAACTGATATTTGGATTTTGATGATTTTGAGAATTTTAAGTAAACTTGCATATTTAGTAGTACTATGAATGTGTTATGAATAAGCTGAATGAGAGTTAAAATGGTAAAATGGAAATGGAGAATGTAGATCGAAGGAAGTGTCGGATTTAATGAAAGAAGAAACACTGATAATGAAGAACATAAGCTAGAGAGGTTAGTATTGGTTCGAAACTTGCACGATTAAACTTTATTGATCTAGGCAAATTTTGACAAAATTATCTTTATGAAAGTTGTATATATTTCTTTTATATTTTTAATGATATAAAGTTTGAAATATGTAGAGTTCTATATTGAAAGATATGGAGGTTTGAATAGAGGGTGTAGGACTACGAAAAGTCGCGATCGTGCTTAAGCACGATCGTAACTTCTCTATTATTCACCGAATGTTGCGATCGTGACAAAGTGTGATCATGAATTCGGAAGATAATAGGTGATGTCATGATCATGTTGAAGCGTGATCGTGATAAAGCAAGTTAAGTGGTGACTTTGGTAGGAAAATCGCGATCGTGCACATGCATGATCACAACTTTGAAGGTTGGAGGCTGACGAACACCCTTCAGTGTTTTGGCTATATCTCCTTCGTTTGACCTCCAAATGACATGAGACTTAAACAATTGGACTTTTAACATATTTTTCTACATCTCCACCAAAAATCATAGCCATATGAAATCAATTTACAGAGATTGAGTGATAAATGTGGGACGGGTTTGACTAGTATGCTCTCATCCAACTCTTTTGTCTGTATCTATCACACCCATGACCCTCACTCAAACCCATGAGTAATGCACGCCCATGATTTTTACTTCTCACACCCATGAGTATCAATTAATGGGCACTCACAACCTTATTTGTCACATCAAAATACTGTGCTCTCTAATAACTTCTGCACTCGAGAGCATTATGCAAGCTGAACAGTCTTGCTTCTTTCGACCATAAATTCTTCTCTAGACCTAAAAATGATTCGATTCTTAAACAAATAGATTGCTAACACATCAGTATACCTCTTGAAAAAAAGTGGTATCATTCTGAATAGATTTAGAAAAGATTGATTGAATGAAAGTGAGAGAATCTGTTGGAATAGTATGAACTGGAATTTTTTTACTGAAAATACTTCGGTATTTTTTATTATATCTTGATCTGTAGAGTTCTAAATGAGATGATTTATAATTTGGATTAAACTAGAGATATAGGTTTAAAAATTATATGAAGAAGTCAAAATTTAATTCAGTCTCTAAGACTTTCAATTTCTAGATGGAAGTTGAGTATAATGTACTGTTTCAGTATAAGAATAGTTCAAAAATGTTTGAGGTGTAACATTTGGATTATTGAACTAAATTTAATGATTTTTGGTGTCATTAGAAACTTAAGATAATGGGCAACATTTTTCTAGAAGAAAGTGTTGCTAAATTACTTCGTTTACATTGTCAAAGTAATCATGGAAAATAAACCTGAAGGTCTGAAATTAGGAGAATTTTATAAAGAGAAAAGGGGGTTTGGATAATGTGTAATTTTATGATGTTCAAATAACATTAGTGAATGAGTTGTCGATATCAAAGTTCCAAAGGTATGAGTTGTTTGGGAATAAAGATATTCACATGATTGAGGTTGTGATTCAAAGAAGAGGGGTAAAATATTTCAAGTATAAGTGGATGAGAATTTGGTAATAAGAGGAAGTAATGCTAGCAAAGAAATGATAAGTGATTGAATTATAAAATTAAAATGAGCGTAAGATGTGAAATTTGATAATATAACTGGGAATGTCATGAACATGCATTGTACATATTCTATATACATAAATGTGCATCTATAAATACACATATAATTGTGCAAATGTTAATGTGTGTGCAATGTATGTATGGCATAAAATCGATGTGCAGGATAAGCGTCCACATGAAGACGTTTCCAGATCTTGGAAGCAATTGCTAATCTGGAGTGTACTGTAAGTAACCTAGATGGTTTCTTTTAGTTAATTGTTTGCTTTAAAAATATGTTTTGAATGATGATATGAATGCAAAGTGATTTTGTATGTGATATTGAAGTGCTAATTGTATTTGAATTTGATGAAATACATGATATATGATTTGATTGTTAAATGTCGGACCTAGTTCTGGAATAAAACTGTGAATATGCATATGAATGCAAAAGTGATACTCAACATTTTGTTGAATGCCAGACCACGGTCCGAAGATGAATGTGAAATGGAATGTGAATAGGAAAGCGTATGATAGATTGAAATTATGTGAATGTGATGCATTCCATTTCATGAATGCATGAAACTCGCCATCAAAAAAAGAGCATAAAGCTCAGAATGTGAAAAAAAACCTAAAGCTCAGAAAGTGTATAAGAGCCAAAGGCTCACTATTTTTATCCCAACGGATAAGGGACAATTATAAATGAGCTTGGTATCTACAATAGATACAGGACAGTTTAAGCACTCGGTCACAACAACGTAATAAATGGGAAAAGAGTCACATGAGCATTTCATATAGATTTTAATAAGTATCTTAGATTGTTTGAAATGCAAAATTGCCTTACTTGTAAGTGAACAAAGTGATATGTCATGAATTATGCTAAATGCGAAGATGTAAATTACATGTATTGATGTGATGCATGAATTGAATGAACCATTGATGATGGTTACCTTATTGAGTTCGTAAAACTCACCCAAAATTTGCAAATATTTTTCAGGCTCAGAAGAATATCTCGTAAAGCAAACGAGAGTATACCTATTGTGTTCAAGCAAGAGATAGGGGTCGGGATCAGTTTGCATCTACATTTGTACTTTCATATTTTTGTATCAAATTGTATATTCCGCGATTTATGTATAAGGTGTAATTGAATATTTTTGTTGTGTATAATTTTTGAATTGGAAATGTTTGCAAAAGAGATTAATCAATGGTAATCAATAATTGTGATTTCGAGTTCCATGCAATAAAAGTATGGGCTCAAATGTTGATTTTTGATTCCCACATGAGTGTATGTTAAATGTGAAAATTTTGTACCGAGATTTTGAGAGTTTGACCATTCTAGCATGCCACCCTTATGGGATTTGCACTCGGACATCACTCATGATGTCAGGCACGTGTCTTACGAGTGTGTGGTGCTACAAGTTGGTATTAGAGCCCAGAATTAGTATCTTATATGGGTATTCTTCAAAATATGTGTCAAGTGACATGCATTTTGTCACGTCATAGTAGACAGTAGCAACTGATCCCTAGTTTGAGTCGCATGAGTATGAGTTACACGCATGAGCATGTGTTAAGAGTTTGAGTTGATAGAATTAGTGAGAAAAGTGGTGTTTTTTTTTTCAGAATGTGAGGAAACAGAAGTTTATGGATGTTTAGAAATGAGATAAAGTATATGGGTAAATATGAAAAATAATGATTCAATGCAATTGTATTGGAGGATGTATTATTGAATATGATACCAATATTATACTGTGGTGATGTATTCCCGAATGTGATGAAAATGTGAATATATATTGTCATGGATTGGTTAAGGAAAATAGGGATATAAGTAGAAATGATGAGATTAAAGTGTACAAGTAGAATGTAATGAAAACAGAAATTTTTATGATCTTAAGGAGATGAATTTGGAATCGAAGTGTTTGTTTGATTAATATGGCAAGAGTTATGAGCCATCGTAAGAATATATTAGTGAAAATTTAGATCAAATTTTTATGATGATTATGCATCAATAACTTTGAAATCATTAAGGATATACATAGCGGAGATGAAATAAATGACAATAGGAAGACGAGATAGAAATAAGATAAAGAAAAAGATGACGAATCAAATAATAAGAGTTAATGCACTCAATATGATAGTTGAATCAGTATGACATGATGTAACACTAGAGGAGGTAAATTCTGGAGAATTGGAGTAAAATTAATGTTAGCAAGTGCGATAATATGAGGAAGAAGGTGTAGGACATGATGGTGTCTCGACAAAAATAGGTTTGTATCGCGATCATGGAAGAGATATCCCAATTGTGGGCAAGGCTTAAGAGAGAATATTGTTTAGGACCAATTGATATTAAAGTACTACTATTGTCATATATAAATTGGTGATTTGTTAGAAAATAAATCTCTAGATAGACTGGGATGACCTTGATGATAAACACCTAAGCATATGCAAGTATGTCTATTACATCATTGAGTTTTGATGAATAACACATTATGACCATTTACAAAATGATAGAAATTGATCTGCTTGAGTTACTATGAATGATCAATAAGCGATGATAAAGACAGTTGATTGATAAGGATTATATAAGTCGTATCGATGATAGTAGTAAGAAATCTTCTTTCAAAGAAGAATTTCCATGAAATAGGTTAAGTTGATCCGATGATTCAATTTAAGAATGAACAATGAAGAAACAAATTAGAAATGAATATGTAATGAATCAAAAGTGAATATTAGAGTCATATCCCTAATGGAGACTTAGGCATAAGAGGTAGAATATGCTACTAAGAATGTATGCATTTTGTTTGCGGTAAAGTATCCAACTATTCGATTGAATTATTGCACTTGAGGAGATATTAATTACTAATATGAGGAGAATATAGGTCCATGTTATATTCCGTGTAAATATGTTCGGGAGATATAAATTTGATATGATGAACGTGTTACAAACATAGGAAGTTAAGATTGTAAATAAATTGAAATGTGTGGAGAAACTAGTAAGAACGAACAGACATTAGAACAAGTCAATATGGAATCAGAGGAAATCAAATGAATTGACAAAACCATTCGAGAGAAGAAGTCAATTGGCAAAAATTGAAAATAACATGAAATAATACTACTTCATTGAGGAATTAGATACTTAAAGAATTACGAGAACAAATAATGGACACAAAGAGTTTTGGGTTATATTCGCTGGAGTGAAAAATGCCTCGACAGTATTATGGTATTAAAGATTAAAGTGATCCAGGCCAAATTGTATCAATTAGTGACTATCATTATAGATGGCATTTTAAGTGTATTCGAAAAGTGAAGAGAACATTTTGAATATTTGAGGAAATTTTATATATCATGAAGGTAAAAACAATTATGTGCCAATTAATGAGAGTGAATCTTAGCTTGATCAAATAAAATATGGGTTGTATAATATCTGAAAATGGCATATTGGGAGACCCAAAGAAAGTAAAGGTGATGAAAAAGTGAGAAACTACAAGGAATATATGAGAGATTCGAAGTTCTTTAGAAATAGCTGTATGTTGGATACTACCAGGACTATTAAGGGGTTTTTATTAATCTTATCCCTTGACAAAAGGAAATGTTTGAAGAAAAATGTGTAAACCGTATGAATAATGAATGTAAAAAGAATTTGACGAACTATAACCCCAATGTTAATTATGCCATTTGGATTTGGAGATTGTGCAGTATATAATGAAGTTTCACATCGGAGATTAAGATACAATCTATTGCAACAGTATAAAGTGATTATGTATGCACATAGACAATCAAAGTATCATAAGTTGATTTTGATACATTGTTTAGAATTGCTATAATAGTAATTGCTTTAAGAGCTTGGAGACATTAGATGTACAGAGACATTTTGGAAATGTAAAGATCATGTAAGTTTGAGGTAATTATTGAGTATAAAATGATTGAATATAAAACCAAGATAATGAATAGAATTACTTACAGATTATGATTGTACAAATGAATAGTTTTCTATAAAGCTAGTGTTGTATCTAATGCATTAAGTTGAAATCCCAATAGCAGTTAAGCATGAATTTAGATATTAAGGTCACCAAATATAGTTAAATAAAGAGCATAGAATTTGGGCAAAATGAAGTATTCCTAGCTATTGAATTTAAGATCAGTTTCACATGAAAGAATTAACAAAGCCCAAAAACTGAGGATTTAGGATTGTGAATCTTATAGAGGAATTGAAATTGAATCTGAATTTTTTGAGTTTGATTAGGAAAAATGTTACTTTGGGATTGAAATGAGAGGTATGTGTACTCGACAAAGATGATTAAGAAAAGAGATTTTTGGATAAAGTACAAATGGTAACCTAAGCTATACATACTAGTAGGAATACGCCAAAATAGTATTTAGTTGCTAAGGATGTTGAAACAAGTGACTGAATGTTTGAATTACCAATAGTCCTAACTGTTGGAGATATGTTTAAAGCTTATATGTTTGGAGTTCATAGGAACATGAGATCAATGTATAATTCTAATTGACTACAGGCATAACAATTGTAATCATAGTGCTATCATTAGAATACTGTATGAGGCGTTATATGACAAAAGGGTCGTTCACCCTTACATTGAAATTAAGAGGGCATAAAAAAGGTTAAAGGCCATAATAGATTCAAGATACTCTTAGTGTGTGAAATGAATCTGTAATAGAAATTAAGTGGCTTATGGAAGATGAATGAATTTGATGGATCAACATCGAGGCTATGGAATACAGAGAAATAGACCTAAGAGTTAAGTGTATTAGCACTAAAGAGATGTGAATTATCAAATGAAAGATGAAATGTCTCTAAGAGTATAACCTTGCAAAGGTGTGCTTAGATTGAGTACAAGATGTGCTCAGATTAGGAAAAAGGATAAACTAAACCAGAATTGTATTAATTCATATGAAGTGAAAATTGTGAGTAATTTGAGATATATATTGAGGAACTAGTTAAGAAAGTGAAGTGATTGACAGACAGAGTGATTCCATTAACTATAGTCAAGTAGAGGAAAATATTCGAGTGATAATAGTTAAATAGGAAACGGAGGAGTGTATGAGGAAATAATACCCCTGCCTTTCTTATCAATTAGATAAGAATTTCGAAGGCGAAATTTATTAGGGAGAGAATTGTAACATCTCGTTCCCATACTAAGGGTTAGAACCCTAGATGTCGGTAATGAAGAAAATATTAATGAGATATTAGAAAAATACCTCTCATGCTCATGCATAATGTCAGCATACATGCATGTGAATTTGATTATTGCATACATGAAAATAATTGTACATGCATTCGTGGATAATTCTGAGCATAATCGAATTGTGATATGATACTATAGAGAATTAGTGAATTTGTTGTATTGAAAAATTTAATTGGAGAGTGTATTGGTCAATTTTGAATTTAGTGAATTTTAGAAATAATTCCAGAAATTATTAATTATTATTGGACTAGGAAAAGTGCCACTTGGCAAGTAAATTGATGTATGGAAAACAGAAATGAGTGTAATGATATTGAAGAAAAATTTAGGAGTCAACTTCAGAATTTTGAGATAATGGTTATGAAAATTAAAGACAAACTGGAGATAATTGTAATGAAAAGATGAAAGTTAGTGAACTAGTTCAACAAGAACTAGTTAGTTAAGAAACTAGCCAAGGTTTTAAAGAAATGGACAAGTGTCCAATTCTTAAACACACGTTCTTTTAAACTTAAAAGATCCATCTATTGTTTGTTCCTTTCTTAAATATATCTTCTTCGGGATTTTCCTTCATCTTCTGGAAGCTTCATTTCTTTAAGAGATTTCTCATCCTCATAATGCAAGCCTTGCTCACATCTTTCGCTTGCTATCTCTTTTTGTTATCTCCTTCACTATCGCTAAAATACCTAACCTTACAACATCGAATTATTGATGATCGGGTGCTATTGGAAAGCTAGGGCTCACGTGATTTCAAAGATTTTGGAGCTTTAGACACGTAAGCAATTTATGGTTGCATAAGATGAAACATGCATCATGTTAGTTATACGTTGAAGTTATAAAATGAAAATGTACATCTGCTGAAACATGAGTGAAAATCTAGAGAATACAACATGTGTTGATTTTTTGGATTTGAGGTTAAATATGTTACAAGATAGTGTAGAAATGATTTTTGAATTAGAAAGATCAATGAAAATATGCATGAGAAGAGTACAAATAGTTATATATATACATACGTGAATATTTTGAGAGTTATTAAAGATGAAGAAGAATGAGATTAGAGTTGGGGAATAGTTGTATGATGATGTCTGGAGATGAGAAAAATTGTTTAAAATGAAATTTGAGAAGAAAAATAGAGATTGTACAAATAGGTTGAAATGCAGAGAATAGTGAAATGCAGAACGTGAGGAAGATGAATAACTGATATTTGGATTTTGATGATTTTGAGAAA
>JAOQMP010000005.1:9805084-9821088 GCA_027563575.1 Erythroxylum pedicellare | reverse complement strand
TCCCAAACAAACTCATACCTTTGGTACTTTGATATCAACAATTCATTCACTAATGTTATTCCAACATTACAAGATCATGCATTATACAAACTTTCCTTTCTTCTTATAAATTTCACCAAATTTCCGAAGCTTCAACTCTATTTTCAATGATCAATTAGACAATACAAATGAAGTAATTTGGCAATACTTTCTTATAGAAAAATGTTCATCATTGTCTTAAGTTTCTAAAGACATAAAAATCATTTGATTTGGTTTAGGTTTTTGAAAGTTATTCTCCAAATATTTTCGGACCATTCTTATACTAAAAGAGTGCCCTGCACTCAAATTCTACCTAGAAATTGAAATTCTTAAAGTCCAAATTAGAATTAAATTTCTTCATAAAATCTCTATCTCTATATCTCTAGTTTACTCCAAATCAAAAATCATTCCATTTGGATAACTACATAACAATATATTATCAAAATACCAAAGTATGTTCAAGGTGAAAGGAAGTTCGTCGTGGCGAAGCCAGAAGTTGGCCATGACGAACTCCTCCCAAAAGGAATTTTAGCAAAAATATCACAAGTTCACCATAGTAAAGCCAAGAATTGGCTGCGGTAAACTTTTCTCGAGAGGAATCCTAACTAAATCTCACAAGTTTGTCGTGGCGAAGCCTAGAGTTGGCCGTAGCGAACTTTCACAGAAGCATACTCAATTTTTCAACTTCATGTCAGATTTTGAGACTCTTAGAGATAGAATTTAAATTCTATATCTTCATGAAAAATGTATCCATATGTCTATAGTTTAATACAAATCAAGAATAATCTAATTTGGATAACTAGAGAAAAATTAATGGCTAAATGACTGAATCATGCTCAGTGAACATACTACTGCTACATGTTCTAGATCATCTTCCAATTTTGATTTCAGATTTTTTTTCCTAACACATCTTATACTAAGATCACCTTTTATACTTCATTTACTCCTCATTCTGAACCTTAGTTCAACTCATTATCATACATAAACACTTTATAGCCCATGATTGATCATGAATACTAATAGCAGAACATACTTGAATCACTCCTTCATTCTCATTTCTACACTCATCCATTAACCCAAAACAGTTCATATACTCATCTCTATATTCATCAACTTCCAATTCTCATTAAGCATCCTTTTTACAACCAATCCATCTTAAAAACATGTTTAGCATAACTTATAATTTCTTACTCATCAAATACACAACATAGAACACGAGTATACTCATTCTTCATTCACGTTACAAATGTATATTCATCACCATTTACAATACAAATCATCCATAAAAAAAACTCCTAACCTATTATTTAGCATTTATGTGAAACAAAACATCAATATTTATACATTCATTTCTTCACCAACGTTCTAGCATATATAACTCCTTTTTCATGACCATTTACCACTAAAATATCATCATATATGCTTCATTTAAAACAACACATGAAGAATAAAGTTTAACACGTTTAGCTCCAAAACTCCTTCAAATCACTGTGAAACCCTAGCTCCTCCAACATACACGATCTTCACCTTTTTTAAGGTGGAATATGTTGGGTTCGAAACAAGAAGAAGGAGACAATGAATCTTGAAGAAGCAAGGTGAAAGAGTTGAACAAACATCAACATGAGAGGGTAAGGGTGGAAAGTCGTGAGTGAAGAAGAAAGTAAATGAAGAAGATGAAGAAATGAAGCTAACAAAAAAAGAGACAATAGCAAGTGAAAGACCAAAGATGGGTCTTTCACTTAATGAATATTGTGTTTTAAAATAAGTGGTATGGCAAGTGACATGTGTCACTTGCCACATGTCACTCTCTCATGGTCTTTCATTTAACTAGTCCATTTTATCTCCAATTTCTAATCCAATTGACTCCCAATTTTCAATGGCACTCATCATTAAATCCCAAAGTCATTCCTCAAAATTTCCATTGCCATTTGACTCTTATTTCTACTACCATTTAACAATCGTTTTGCCACTTGGCAATTTTCCTAGTTTAAAAATACGCAGAAATTTCAAAATTTTTCCAAAATTTCCAAAAATTCTAAATCAGTGATTATAATCTCCAAATCAAATTTTCCATACAATCAAACCACAATTCCCAATAAAATCACGTTTAAAAAAATTATACCTGGAAATGTCAATGAATGCACGTACATTCATTTTTATGTGCAAAATTCACTACTCACGTGTGTGCATACGCTATATTATGCATGAGCATGAAATGCACTTTCTACTAATCTCTCATTGCTATTTTCTCAATTACCGAAATCTAGAGCTCTAACTCTTAGTATAGAAATGGGATGTTACATAAATCATTCAAACTTTAGAGATTTTTCTATCACTGATGTGTACCTTCTGATTAGGGAAACAAGAGTTCATTCTTTATTATATGTTGAAACATCTATGAAGCATCTATCATATTACTTATGCTTTGTTAATTGTTGTATGTTGTCTCCAAAATCTAGTTTCGTTTGAGTTTTGGCCACTTTACTTATTCTTTTAAATTGTCGAATCTTTCAACTATTAGTGTTGCTTCATATATCTTGTTTGACATGTTTTCAAATCTAAAATCTCCTTTAGTATTTAGGCATTTGTTTCAGCTAGCTTAGAAATTTGATATAAAGATGGCTAGTTAATTGTTCATCATTTTCACTTGCATTGTAGGTGATAGGAATTTGTTTTGCACCATATGAAAATGGCTTGATAATAATCGGTTTTCATCAAGGCCAAAGTCTTTTCACCTATGTTTTATTTGGTTAATTGGATTTTAAAGCTTGAACAAGTCTTAGATTTTGATTTAAAAATGGAAAATGCTTAAGGTCTAATGATTTGGTACCTAGGGCTTTTAAGGATTTTGTATTTTGAATTTGGTTGAATATTTAACTTGGATAATTGGAAATTAAATCTAAGCTTGAGATTGAATTTCACTTAAATGAATTAGGCTTTTATTTTATTCATTTACCATTATTTATTAAGACTATTTTATTTTTTATAATTATGATCTCTCACTTCTTTTCTTTTCCTCATTTTGGCAATGCATTAAAATTTCACATATTAAGCATAAAAGGAAGAAAAATGTATCACATAAAAACCTAGAAATACAAAATTTGAATCCATTTGTTTACACTCAATAGAAATTCATAAGAATCCATCAATAATAGGGAAAATGCCATGTTGACTTCAAGAAAATCCTCACTTAAACCTAAAAACTTACATTTAGTCTCTAACCTATAAAACCCACCCTATTTGAAAATGTATCATTTCATTTGTCTATCTAAAAGGTTAGAGTTACTATTATTCTTCCTTCTAAAAGTTACTTTGTTATTTTAAATTCATGTTCTTGGTTTTTCATAATTGAAATTGTTTTTGTAGAAAAATTTTAAGGTGACGGATTAAGCTTCCTAAAATTAAGAACATCAGTTTTCTTTGGCAAGGAAGATTGTTGGTTTCTCCTCTTCTATTAGTCATAATTATTTCCTTTTTACATTATAATGCATATTTAGTTTACTAGTATTTATGTCTTTGTTAATATTTCATAAAATTTTTAAATTTTTTGAATTTTTTGAATGATTCAAGGTTAAATATACTTTATTCCTTTGTGTTTCCTCATCTTGGTCTTTTAAGCTTTATTTTTATTTATCTTCATGCTATCAAGTATTTAATTTTTGATACTTGATTTTTATGTGTCATCCACTAGTTCGATATTTTTAGTCTTTAATAATGATAAAAAAATGTAAAGCTTTAGAGATTAATATTGTAGGTTTTTCATATTATTTTTGTTCAGGTTTTAATTCATTGTTCTTTAGGTAATTTTTATATTGTTATTATATTTTATATTAGGTTTTACTCATATGTATATTTTCATTATGATATTTATGTTAAATTTGATCATATTTGGTTTGTGTAAGGCATAGTACGAACATGGCCTTATTACATGTTCAAAGACCTTTTACTTTTTCGTATACATATATATCCATTTAAGTAGTGGAGATTAGATTATTTTCAAGCTTATCATATGTTCAATTTCACAAGAAGATGATGAGAGTACCTCACCAAAATTTCTAACACTTGTTTAAATGGGTGATTTCTTATGAGGACGTGTTAATTTAAAATGTATGAAGGAGGTAAAATGTCTTTACATTGTGACTATAAGTGTATTATATTAAATATGAAATTTTCTTTGACACAGGCCCTATTTTGTGTTAAAAAGCATTGCTAATCGTCCAACCTCATCCTTCTTCATTGTAGTTTGTGGTTGTCCGTCCATCCAGGTAAGTCATCTAGCTAATGTCTACTATATGTTTTGCTTTAATAGTACGAGTATTTGGGTTTGGGTTTTGTGTGAATGCAAAGGAGGTCTTGATTTTATGTTGTTTAGAATATTCTTATTATCATTGATGAGTTTTTATGTTCTTCTGTAATAGTCTAAGTATTTATGTTTGGGTTTTATTTGAATCATTGATGAGTAGGTGTATGAATTACCTAAGTATTTACTGTATGTGAAATGAGTTTGATCTCTTATGGATGATCCAATGCATAATAAACCCTAGCATGGTATATAGGCAAAAAACTCATGATGTAGCTCCCATGAGGCTTATCGGTGTAAAATTTCATGAGCTAAGCATCATAGTGAGAACTTGATTTCTCGATTCATATGGTGTAATAATGTCATGTACTATAGTGCTTGTTTAAAGTCAAACTTTGGAAATCAACTTGTAGGTGATTAATGCAAACATATTTATCTTGGTTTTGTATGATGTTGTTTGAAATATTATTAGAATGATTGATGGCTAGATTTATGAGTATTTACTACATGTTGAATAAGCTTATATAATTATGGATGATTTAATCTATAATAAACCCCTAGGGTCATATATAGGCTGGAAACTAGTGATGTAACTCCTATGAGGCTTATCGATTTAAAATTCCAAGCCTAGGAGTCACAGCAAGAACTTACTTTCTTGATTCATATGGTTTGACAATATCACGAACTATAGTGTTTATTTAAAATCAAACTTTAGAAATCAACTTATAGGTGATTAATGCAAATATAGTTATTTTGGTTTTGTATGTTGTTATTTGGAATATTGTTAGAATGATTGATGGCTAGATGTATAAATTACATAAGTATTTACTACATGTCAAATAAGTTTTATAATTATGGATGATTTAAGGCATAATAAATCCCTAAGATGGTATATAGGCTGGAACTCGTGATGCAGCTCCTATGAGACTTATCGGTGAAAAATTCCACAAGCCTAGGAGTCACAACGAGAACTTGCTTTCTCGATTCATAGATGTAAACAATGTCACATACTATAGTGCTTATTTAAAATCAAACTTTGGAAATCAACTTTTAGGTGGTTAATTTGATCATAAATACTTGAACTCATATGGTAGGATAGGTTCGTTTGAATATGAAGGAGAAATGTTCAAAAACCTGCAAAAACTTAGGGGATGTTTTGCAAAGTAAAGATTAAATTTTCTGTAAATTTAGGAGAAATAAAGGTTACTAATTATGAATAACTTTTTAAATAACAATTTTGCATAAATGAGTAATGTTGATAGGTCTTGGATGTATAGACAATTAACACCTGATGGTTTCATTAATCCTGAGTTTATTAAGGGAGTTGAAGCTTTTATTCTCTATTCATATTCTTAACCTACATATATAGATGGCCCAAAGATCATATGTCCATGTAAAAAGTGCAAATATATTTGTTTTCTAATTATTGATGAAGTGGGTTTCCATTTGTTAAGAAAATGGTTTATTCTAAATTATTTTACGTGGACACGACATGGGTAGCTATTAATTTGTAGCGTCTCAAGGGGTAATGAAGTAAACTCATCAACATATGTTGATGGGTTTGAAGGGGGATTGGATTGATAACAAATAATGTGGGTGTAATTGAAAATCCTTTCATCCAAATAGTTTATGATGCAATCGGTTATACCTTTCAGAAAAATATAGAAAATCTTAAATAAGAAATAAAATCACATGTAAAAACGTTTTTTTGACTCACTATAATCAACTGACCAAGAATTATGGCCAAATTATGAGACCATGACTCAATTATCTTCAATTGCTCAAATATTGAACTTAAAGCATGAAGGACATATTTTTTATTGACATTTTGATAAAATTCTTGGTTGATATAATGAATCATTAACTCCTGACGATACAATGGTTGATAATTTTTATGATATGAAGAAACTTATTAGGGTTTTTGTAACATCCCGATACCTATGTTAAGGCTAAAATTGTGAATGTGAGAGATTCACCGAGAGATTAGAAATGTGTTCCTTGCTTATGCATTATGTGATATGCTCATGCACATGAAGTTTGAATCTTTGCATATGAAAATGACTATACATAAATTCATTGACATTCCAGGTATAATTGTTTACAAATGTGAGTACAGTAAGAAACGTAGTTTTATATGTTGAAAATTAATTTAGAGAGCGTAATTATTGATTTAGAATTTTTGGATTTTAAGAAATTTTCTGACAAAAATTAAGGGTAATTTTTGGACTAGGAAAAATGTCAAGTAGCAAAACAAATGATAAGTGGTGGTAGAAATTACTATCAAATGGCAATGAAAATTATGATAAATGACTTTGGGATTTATTGACAAGTGTCATTGAAAATTGAGAGACAATTAGAATAGAAATTAGATTTGTGTAATAAGAATTGGACATGTGGCAAGTGATAAAAGTTACTTGCCAAACAATGTTTTAAGTCCACTAAGCATTTAAATCCTTTTTGTTGCTCTCCCACGATGCTTTTTATTTAAAAGTCTATTAGGTGTTGTTCTTGCTCTCCCCATCTTCCTCTTCATGGCTCTCTTCTCTTCTTCATCATCATTTTCGTTTTCTTCAATCACTACCACATTAATTTTGAAGATCACATTTTCCTCCATTTGCTACTAGCATTTTTACTATCTTCTTCCTCATTGTCACTAAAAACCTATCTATACCACCTTTAGAAGATGATGAACATGTAATGCTTGGGAGCTAGGGCTAGTGTTGTTTTTGAAGAATTTGAAGTGAAACCAAGTAAGTTATGCTTTAAATGTTATAGGTATTGTTAAAATGAAACTAAAATGATGAGAAATGTGGGATTGATGACTTGATTTTGTGAATTGAATGTGTGTGACGTGGATGGTGAAAAAAATCTATGTATATTTCTTGTTTTTGTAATTGTGAATGATCCTTAATGACCATTATTTTGTTATAGAGATGTTTTAGAAGTTGGATGATTTATATAATGGTGTTAGGATGAGTGTAGAAAATCAATTATGAATGGAAAAATGTATGTGTTCTGTTGTGGTTAATGATCAAATATAGCTCATAAATTGATTTGTGAATGTTCTGGATTTGAAATGGAGTTAAAAATGGGAAGTGAATGAAGTAGAAAATTGTGATCTTTGTACAAGATATGTTAGGTGTAAAATCTAGAAAATTTGAAGATGGTTGGCTGGAAAATGTCCATTAAGTATGCCTTAGTCTTTTCCTATGACTTTTTCTCTAGTTATCTAAATGAGATGATTCTTAATTTGGATTAAACTAGAGACATATAGCTACATTTTTTATGAAGAAGTAGAATTCAAATTCTGTTTAGAAGAGTTTCAAAATCTGATCTGAAGTTGAAAAAAACTGGGTTTACGTCTGTGAAAGTTCGCCACAGCAAACTTGAAAGATTTAGTGAGAATTTCTTTCAAGTAAAGTTCACCACTACCAACTTTAGGTTTCGCCGTTGCGAACATGTGAAAATTTCACTAGAATTCCTCTTTGGAGGAGTTTGCCGCGGTGAGCTTCTCTGACTTCACCACGACGAACTTTTCTCTACTATAAACATAGTTCAGTATTTTGGGTATATCTTTTTCTATAGTTATCCAAATAGACTAATTCTTGATTTGGAGTAAATTAGAGACATAGGCATACAAATTATCTGAAGAAATCAAATTCTAAATAGGATTAAAAGAATTTCAATTTCTAGGTGGAACTTTAGTATATGGTATTGTCTTATAATAAAAGTAGTCCGAAAATATTTGGAGTATAACTTTCACATTACTAAACCAAGTTGAGTGATTTTAGTGTCAATAGAAACATAAGACATAGAGGAACACTTTTCTAGAATAGAGTATGACCAAATTACATCATTTCCACCTTTTGATTGAACGTTAACAGTAGACCCGAAAGTGTGTCTTGAAAAAAAATCTGAAGTGATTCAATAAGAAATGAATAGTGAATTTAATGGTTTTTAGTGAGGCATAAATCTAAGTATAAATTATACTTAGATGAGTTTTGATATGTGAATGATTTTGTGATGAAATTGATGGTAAGATACCTGGGATTGTCATGAACATGCATTGTACATAATTCATTTCATTCATGCACATTGTTTTAAACACTTATGATTGCATAATTTGTGATGGATGTGTATGTTATTTGTTATAGAGGAGCAACTGGAACGTTAACGTCCAGACGTTGCCAGAAATTCTAGACGTTAGCTTTGAGAGCAACTTGTGAGTAACCTAGAAGATTTCTCTCAATTATTGTT
The DNA here is from genome assembly GCA_027563575.1 of Erythroxylum pedicellare. Classification (NCBI taxonomy): domain Eukaryota; kingdom Viridiplantae; phylum Streptophyta; class Magnoliopsida; order Malpighiales; family Erythroxylaceae; genus Erythroxylum; species Erythroxylum pedicellare. The sequence continues at coordinate 9,812,513 of JAOQMP010000005.1, read as the reverse complement.
TGCTTAAATTATATTTTGAATGATAAATGAACGTGAATTGATTTGTGTTGATTTCCGGACAGGAAGTCCGATGATTGTGAAATGTGGAATGTATATTGAAGTGCTTCTTGAATGTGAATGTGACAAACTATGTGCTTCATCATATGATTGATTGTGATAGATGTATTCCTTACATGAGTGCACAATCAGATAATGACAGTTGTGACCAGAGTAGCCACCGATTAGAGCTTAAAGCTCAAAGTGTGAAAAGAGCCTCGAGGTCAGACAGTGATTAAGAGCCTAAGGCTCACTATGTAAAATGAACCCTATATCCTCATCGGATAAAGGACAGTTAGCAATAAGCCCGGTATCTAAAATAGATACGGGACAGTTCAGGCACTCGGTCACAATAACATAACAATTGGAAAGGAGTCTCACGAATATTTCATATGCATTTTGTTAAGTATGGTTGATTGATTGAAATGCATAATTGCCTATGCTTAAGTGAAAATGTGATATATGATCAATTATGCAAAAATGTGATTATTTGTTATGTGAAATGATGTATTGCATGAATTGAGTAAACTATCGATGATGTTTACCTCATTGAGTTCGCAAAACTCACCAAAATTGCAACGTTGTCTTTTCAGGACCAAAAGATAACTCTAGCTACTGAGAGGCTCTACCAGGCGTGTAGATTGTGATTTGGCAAGAGAAGTCATGACTCAAAGGTCGGTCAGCTGGGATTTTTGGACGGCTTAGATAGATTTTATATATTTTCCTCTTTCATATAGTACTTTTGCACTGGGTTTTGATGATGTTCATGTAGTAAAGGATGAAATACACAATGTAGACTTTCGGTTTTGTGCAATGAAAGGAGGGAAAAGTTGGTTTTTAAAATATTGTGATTTTCTATTGATGCTTCATAAGTGAATAATGATATAATGTCATATGAAGTGAATGTAGCGATCGATAGTAGCCTACCCTTATCATAAGATATGTATCGAAATGACCTTCGGGTGTCCTGGTATGTACCCTATAGTAAGGGGGCGCTACACATATGCTAGTTATTATAGAGCTATTTACAATGCCATAACAAAGTGGTGTTCGCTGCGGGGACTTCTGTTGGCGCTGGGGAACCCACTTTTTTGGAAGATCTACATCATGAGCTTAGTGAGAGAACATACTTATGAGTCTTGACACAACACTCTAAACCAAAATCATAAGCTATTAGGTTTATGGATCCTTTCTACTTATATCCCCCTCACTAGTTCTATCTTTTTCCAATGTTGGATTCTCACTCACACTTGAAATTCCAACAATCTCGCCCTCAAGTGTAAACTTCCATAATCTCACTCTTAGTTCCAGTGCTATTTCATAGTGTTCAAAGAAGCAAGAAGTGGTGGCCTTATCATCATCTGAAGCAGAATATATAGCTACCACTGCATCAGCATGTCAAGCAGTATGGTTAAGGAAGCGAAGCTGTTAGCTGATTTTCTACAAAACAAGCTGTTGCAGCTGTGATTTACTGTGACAACAAAGCAACAATTGCAATGACTAAAAATCTAGCATTTCACAGTAGGACTAAACACATTGATATTCACGATCACTTCGTCCGAAATCTTGTAGCTAAAGGAGCTGTTGAAATGAAGTTTTGTGGAACAAATAAGTAGGTTGCAGATATTCTTACCAAGTCTCTGTCATTTGTGAAGCATGACAAGTTCAGAATGCAAACGAGTGTTATAAGTTTTGAAGCAAGAGGGAAGTGTTAAGAGTAGTGCTTCAAAAAATTAGTTGACTAAGTATACTTTTCTGCTCCTAGTTTTTAGTAGTAATATCTTATGTTCCTAGTTTCTAGCGATTGTGGTTGAGCATTGTTTTACTTAGTTAATTTGCAAAGAAGTTTTATGTAGCAAGTGTTTAGAAACGTGAGTCAAGCTTCCCATTGTCTTTTCTTAGTTGCATATTTTTAGGATTGTTTGGTATGGTGTAAGGGCTATATAATGAGCCCTGATGCTTTGCCTTATCAAATTAATGAAATTCAGTACTTCATCTTCTTAGTCAAAATTATTTTCTTGTCTTAGCCTTTGTGGAGAACCAACAAAATTTTGACATCAGAGCCTATTAAGATCTTAATCTACTGTTTACCCTAGGAGGGGCCATTGTTTAAGCAATTGGAGAAGGATTTGAAGTCTTCATGGAGCAAGTAACTCAATAGTATTGTTTCTCTCAAGAGGGAGTTTATTTGACCTCAATCAGAAGTCTAACTCCAGATTGCCCAAGTTAAAAATAAAAGGACTTACATATGAGGAGGAGTGATGAGAATACCCACATATGAGTGTCCCATATTGAAGAAAGAGGAAAAAGAAGACTAACATATAAGTTTAGTGAGCTACACCACCTATTGTCAATTGGTTTTAGGATATAATCTTAATTTTATGTGTAGTCTAACCTATGGGCCCATAGGTCTATTGTAAATTTGACAACTTCAGTGTCGGGCAATTAGAAATGAGTTCATGGTTATTTCCTCGAGACAACTATAACTCTCCTTTAGGTGTTGATTTCCTTCTGTACACAAACAAATTACTGGTTGTTGTCTTGACATCTGCTGTAACAATCTTATAGTTGTTTGCTCCAACCACACGGTTTATACGTAGTAACTAGCGCTACTCTCTTTGGTTTTGATTCTGATACTACCAATTTGACCGATAAACCCTTAGTCCTTGCTCCTAAGGTACAACCAAGATATAAACTTGGGCAGTCCGCCTTAGAAGGAGGTCGAACTGGTGATAGAAAATTTCCTACAAAGAGCTTCAAGCCCTCATTAGATAACTTGTCAAAATTTCACAGGTTTTTAAGAATTGAAATCTTTCGCTCGTGCTTGTAACTTTTGTTGCTATATGTGCGGATACAACACAAGTGACTCTTAGTGTTAAATCACCAAAGCAACTGCAACTTAAATTGCAGCCCACAACATGATGAGAAAAAAGAAGTTTTCCATCATGAGTCATTAGAACAAAACTTCATTATTCCCCTGTCTCGTCGTAGTTGAGAACTTTGATTGCTGTATAGGAGCATAAGAAATTAAAGATCCAAAGCCATGGTCCATGTGCAGTTTACGCGTTAAACGTGTCACATGCTGAGATAGCGAGTCGCTTCTTTATCTCACAGATCGAGAATCTTTTGTAGTCCTAATAGGTGGTTTCCGTGGGAGGCATTTATCAAGTTGGCACCAACATTTAGAGTTTTGTTTTGTTTTAAGTCCCTGTTGTTTACATTTGATTAGATAGCTAACCTTCTTGACAAGATTAAGACCCACGTATAACACTAATGGATGATTAATGATAAATGAAATAGCACAGTCCTATAATCCCTTTGTCCACAACTTCGAAGATAATGATATTCAAAACCCTGATCCATTCCGCTTGCTTTTTCAGAAGAACAAGGCAAAGGGAAATTTGTAAAGCGGAGCTAATAACGGCACATGACATGACATGACATGACATGAACAGTAGGAAATAAAGTGTTAGAAGGAAGAGTCTTAATGTCATCATTTCTCGTGCAATCACTAATTTCTTTATATTATGAATCATCAACTGGCAGAGGTCTGCAGCAATTTTAGCAGAGCCGACCAGACTTATTACACCTCGCCAATGTTCACAGATCTTACACCTTCTCCCTCCAACCTTTTTCTTTTCTTAATCTCTTTTATTCATTCACATTTATCTTCTTCTGTATGGAAACCTATATCTATGTCTACATCAGTAACAGCCCTGCAACCAACGGTCCCCCAATCCATGCAGGACCACGCCAATTAAGTCCCAAGTATAAACCAAAAAGAACAAGAGTTGCAACTAACCAAAGATTGGATCTTTAGTTGATTAATTCACAAAAGAAAAGGAAGAAAAGAGACCAACCCCTGTAATAATGGTGGCAGTGGGCATCAGTTTTCAGGTGATCGTCAATCCTCGAAATGATTAGCAGTGCTCTTGTTGTCTGTTTCCTTTGTCATATGAATCCCATAGTACTTTACATACCACTTGACAAATTTCCTCAACCCAGTAGCCAAATCTGTGGAGGGCTTGTACCCAAAATCCTTGTATGCCATGGTCACATTGGCATGTGTATAGGGCACATCCCCATTTCTTGGCATCTTGATCACATGCTTCTTAGCCTTGGTATTCAACAAAGCTTCTAATATAGACACCAATTTGCCTACAGGAACAGGAGATGTGTTCCCAAGATTGTAAACTCTCAACTGAGCAGGCCCTTTCTTCTTTCCACCGCTTCCTGTGCTCCTCTCCGCCGTGTCAAGGGCTCCGATGCATCCTTTGACGACATCATCGATATAAGTGAAGTCACGCGCCACTTCTTTATCGTCCAGAGTTCGATAGACATCTATACTTTTTCCCTGAAGAATGTCCTTAGTAAAAAAGAAGTAAGCCATGTCAGGTCTGCCCCAAGGACCATAAACGGTGAAGAATCTAAGTCCTGTGAGAGAAAGACCGTAGATGTGATTGTAAGTGTGTGCAATTTCTTCTCCTGCTTTCTTGGTAGCTGCATAGAGACTTGCAGGTTGGTCTGTTCTGTGCATTTCAGAGAAGGGAACTTCTGTGTTGAGCCCATATACAGAACTTGAAGAAGCCCACACTGTAGCCGGTTGTGGGTTCGCAGTTTTGGCAACCTGAAGTAGATTTACAAAGCCTGCAATGTTTGAGCTCACGTAGGATTGTGGGTTCTGCATGGCGTAGCGAACCCCAGCTTGAGCTGCGAGATGCAGTATGTGAGTAAATCTAACCACATCAAAGAGTTTGGTCAACAATTGAGCATCATTTAAGTCGCCTTCAACAATGAACACTTGATGTTTCAGTAACAGTTCTTGTCTCGCTCTTTTCAGTGAAGGGTCGTAGTAACTGTTGAAGTTGTCTAATCCCAGAACTCCATCTCCACGTTTCTTTAGAGCAAGTGAGCAGTGGGAACCAATGAAGCCAGCAGCTCCGGTGACCAAAATGGAGAAGCCGTTGGGGCGGCGAGGGGTGGAGGAATGGCGGACCAACTTCTCCCATGCGGCGCCACCATTGGCGGAAGAGTGGGAGAAGAATCCGGTGGAGAGGAAGCTGTGGTGGTGGGGAGACACGCCGTAGGGGTGATCGGAGAGTGGAGGGTAGTTGATGGTAAAGAAGAGAATGAGAACAAGAGCAATAAGAAGAGTGACACGAAATAGCAATTTGGAAGATTGTTTAAGGACTTTAGTGCTGTGAAGCCTGCGAAGATAGCTGTTGTAGCGCTCTAGCTTTACGGTCTTGCTTGTGTCAGGCGGTGAAGCCATTATTGGGTGGTATGTCAATTCCTACAGCTAAAAAAAGAAAGGATTGAAATCACTGAAAATGGAGGAGGACGAAGCTTGAGGGTTAGATTGAGGTTGAGCCCTGAGTCTATGAAGGCTGCAGACGGAAGACTATAAAGGAGAGAGCGTAGGTGTTGGTTGGAGACCACTTTGTGTCTCTTTTTAACTATTTATTATTTCTTCGTTTTTATGCCTTTCCCCAATAAAGACTCTTAAGACGAGACGAGAGCATATAGTTACAGAAGGGAAAGTGAACTCTTTAGGTCAAGCTCACAGTAAATTTTGATGCAACTCATTAATCATTATGTCATGTAATGGAAAGTGCCAGCTATCTTGGTCTGTAGAGAACTCCTTCCCCATGTGATTTACACGTGTTTAGATGTGAAGACGTCCTATGTATGTTTGCGTAAGTGTAAATGTAGATGTAGATGTAGATGTTGATTTCAACAAATTTAACTTGAATAGATTTGACATTACCTTAAGAGCATGGTTGTTGGCGGTGGTCAACTCGTTTTCTTACAAGAGTACAAACAATTAGGCCAACACTGACCCATAATTGCAATTGTTTTCTTTTTTTTTAATCAAATTATATGAAAAAGAATTAAGAGAAAATAGTCCAATTAGCCCCATAAATAATTGATTTCAGTATTTTCCTTTATCTTCTGTTTGATACTAAACTTAAATTATTAATTTCCCATTTGTACATTAGTTAAAAAAGGTTCAGATTTTGTTGTCTGGACTGGATTCATCTCTGACAAGTTACTGACGACCAGAAACTAATATAATCAAAACCTCGTCGGTGGTTGTTTTCTTTTTTGAAATAGTGACGTGGGATTTGTTTCTTCCAAAATCCAAATCTGTGGAGGAAATCAATCAGTATTAAAGTGTTTCTTTATTCAAAACAAAAGGAGCAATTCAGCATTGTTGAGTACTGAAAGGGAGTGTGATTTAACCTTATAGGCGTCTCCATCCTAAACACTAAATAAGAAAAGTCATGTTCATTAAAAAAAAAATTCACATAAACAACATATCTTATGGCTAATTTCCTTAAGTCTATGTTTAGTCAGAGGTTTGTTAATAGAATAAATTGAAATACAAATGTAGTCATTCCAAGAACACAAAACACTGCAACGTCCTGGATCCAATCTTGATATGCCTAATGTTTCGACTTGCATCATCTATTTCTGATAACAGACGTGAAAGCATTATCAGCTCTGGAGTTGTTTCTTTCAATTTCCGATTATTGTGGCTGTTTGTTTCTCATTGTATTAAAGAATAATGGTTGTTCTTCTTCCCAAGATCATATGTACAATCTCTCATTCTCTCCCTTTTTTTCTTGTCACGTTAAGCTTCATCAATTAATCAGCCACAAAGAAATGTTTGTCTTGGACTAAGGCTATTGGATGTATTAGAAAATGTGATCTTTTCTCCATAACTTATTGTTTAATCCTCTTGTAAAGCTGGTGACTTCAAAGTAAAAGAAAACTCTGAAGGTGTGGCTTTTCTTTTACTCTATTGAAGAGACTATTCAAGCAAATGAATGATCATAGGACGAACAAGAACAGCAAAACCTAGGTGATTAAAGGCCAACGCGCTGCATTGGATCGCCGACAAAGATAGAAGTATAATCGTTTTTAATTAAGAGTTTTGAGGCCACTCATACATTCATATTCATATTAAAAGAATGAAAGGAAGGCATAATACATACTTGAAAATTTTAATTGGCGTTTCATATTAAATGACGTAGCCCTGCCTTCAGATCTAGATATTACTCATAATTTGATGATCCATGCACACATAAAAGTAACCAAAGACGTTTTTAAATACAGCAATACTACAATCTGATTTGATTACGAGGAAAGGATGGTACAATATTAAGGCTTGTTTGTTTCTATTAACGTTTTTAATTTTTATTTCAATAGAATTTTTTTTTTTAGTTTATGAAGTATAGTTTTAGTTTGAGTTTCTTCCATTTTTCATAAATTATAAAAACCATAACAAATGACCTTTTTTTCATGATTTGCTATTAAATAAATAAATATTATTTAAGTATTAATTATTAATTATAATTATAAATAATTTAATTTAGTATTATATATTTAA
>JAOQMP010000005.1:9773952-9790117 GCA_027563575.1 Erythroxylum pedicellare | reverse complement strand
AGATTTGTCCATGATTGTCTAGAATAGTCACCAAATCTACATTTTTGATACATTTTATATTTTCCTGTAATATATCAATAATATAAAATAGTTTACAATTTGTAAATAGTAAATAAATTTTTGTAACACCAACTCATATATTTTAAAAGATATTAATAAGAAAAATTAATTTATTTTGAATTTTATATTTATAGAATTTTCCCTTTGTAATATAAATTTTTTATAAAATGTTGCTCAATTTATGTATAGTAATTAGAATTTTGTCATAACACATAAAATTGTGAAATCATATTTTTAAAAGACATTAAAGTCCAAAATTTATTTATGCATTACAAATTAGTTTTGTGTTGTTTGTCAAATAAATTTTTAAAATAACCAAAATATATTTAATTCCATTGTTTACATTATTTTAATTATCTTTTAATTAATTACATCGCAATACATATAGTTATATATGGTAATTAATATAATGTTATCTTTATGGCATTACCATTTTGTGACGGTCATAGACATTGACATCAAATGGTAAATATGTTCCTTGCATAATTGAAGACAACGTCGTTTTGTTTAACAAAAAATAACGTCATTTTTTACTAGGTTATTAACACAAAAATGAACTTCTCTTCACTTTTTTTTTAGCCGTCAACATTCCTCTTCGATCACCGTCCAATAAGTGTCGTCCCCTCTATTGTGGTCATCTCCTGTGTTCTGCTTGTCACTGTCGAAGAAGCGTCATTACTTGTGTTAATATTGTTCCTTTTTTTTATCTGCTATGTGTAAGAGTTTATTATGATTATTGTGTTTTGCTTATAGTGTATGGGTTTTTGTTTGTGTTTGCGTGTTTGGAAGATGGTTTCTTCTATTTCTATGTTGAATGTGTATGAATCGACATTTTTCCCACCTTCCATGTAAGTTTGACAAACGCGTCCTAATTGTTTGATGAAATGCTTAAATGAAGCTAACTTTTGCAACAAATGTTTATGTACATATTTACATTTGATTGTACCACTTATAGTATGCAAATGTATCTATCAAAATGATTTTATTTGAACATGTAATGAAGTTGTGATTACACATAGCACTTAAAAGTCAAATGGTCAAAACCAAAAATATGGTCAATTGTGTTTTTGTGTTAGACATTACAATTAAAACCCAAAAATAACAACCTATTACTCTTATTCTTAAAGACCATCTCTTTTAGCATACAACCTTATATAACGAAGATGCTCAAAACTAGCAAGCTAATTTAAAGTTATATCCACTAAACATAGTACATACACACTTAAAATTCTCAACCATAAGAGATCACAAAATTAATACATTGATAGAGTGTTGGAATATTTAAATAAGAATTCTTCTATTGACTTTTCGTAACTAACTTATTACTATTAATTTATCACGAAATGTTGACATAGCGATTAGTTCGTGATGGTGGAAATGAGTTCCGCTGAGAAGAATGTGACAAAATTGTCTAAGATCATGAACAAATTAATGGATAACAAATTCCCTCTTCATGCACTAATAAGCATTTTCCTTCCATGACATATCTTCTTCTTCACGGTTTTTAGTATCATTCGAACTACCTCACTTTCCTTATTATCTAGATCTCATTTCTTGTTATGAAGCTATTACATATATGAACATCTGATTATATATACTATATGTTTTGTTAACCTTCCTCAAATATTCAAAAGAGCATAGATGGAAATGGAGGTAGTGGTGATGTCCCAATGGTTCGTATGTTATTAGGAAAATCAATTATCTCGAACAGTGGTCGATTGCAAAAAATATGCATATTCATCGTGACGATCAAGGGTTTTATCAGTCGAGTATGCATCTATTCAAATTTGACTTCCTAATACCATTTGATTTTTATTTGATTATTCTATTCTCTATACACATTAGCTGAAATGCTTAGTACGTGTGGTTCATCTAATACCATCATGCATACTCAATCCGGGACATCGTTCACCGTAACTTCTGCAAATTTAGCTAAAGCAAAGAAGTTGTTAGAAGAGGGTGTCAATTCACCAAATCATTAGGGTCACCGATCCTTAACTGTTTCAATTGATGGCTTGGAGCTTGTAAGGAGGCTTCTTGATAATCCAGACATTAGAAACCCCTTCACCTTTTCTACCTACTCTAATGTCAATGGGAATCCAAACAAATAATTATTTCTTTTCCTTCTTAATTAACTATTGGGAGTTGAACTTTATTTATTATTTTTTTATAAGAAATGTTAAACTTCTAATTAACATCTTGCACTACTTTCATATATATCTCATTATAATATATATATTGCTTACTATATTTCAATATTTATATATAGTATTATTTTATTTTTAATTAATATTAATGATTAAGAATAATAGTAGTTAACTTAAAGTTATGATATTTTCATCCAATATAACATTAAAGTTTTAGCTATGATTATCTTTCTATGTTCAAAAATATATTTCATTCACAAATTTTAAACAATTTGTTTTCATGAAATTTTTGTATGAATAAAGGTATAGTACTACTATGTATAATAAACATCATTAAAGAATCATTTGTGTATAAATTCGTAGGATGGTATATATTTATAAAATCCGCATGCATATATTTAAACAAATTTATAAACAAGAATATGAAAAATCATATAAATCTCAAATAAAATTAGGATTAATAACTACATTTAGCATTAAAAATTATCCTTTCAACATTATTGTTTTTAAGAATACTATCACATAAATAGTTCCTTAAAATTTACCTAAGAATTTATATTGTAACAAGAAATTTTGTCTGACTTTTTCACGATGTTTCAATAATTTGTATCTAAAAGCCAAACATTTTACGACGCTTTATGCTATCGTCCCACATCTCTGCCAAATTACCAATGAAAACAATTATAAGTTGCATATTTTGTGACGATTTATACTTATCATCACGTAAAGTGTTCACTGTGCTGAACATTTACCGACGATTAACCTAAGTGTCACTAAATTATATCTCATTGCCATGAAACATAAAATATGTTGTACAAAGTGCAAAATTTTAGTGACGAAATTGTCAATTGATAGCAAAAATTGCTCCTCCTATGATAAACTTGAAGGACCATCGTCAAATGTTAGATTTTAACGCTATTAGGTGATTTGTTGCTAAATGTTTGGCTTTAGGCAACATGTTTGTTAGTCGTCACTAATACCTCCCTTTCTATGACCATTTTTGATGTGTCGCTAAAGAACTCGTAGCAAATTGTCCACCTGATGTAGTGTGTATCAACTTTTGGCATTACATGTACAGTGTAGAATGGTTTTAACCACCGGTTACATGCTTCTAATGTCTTTATTTACCTATGAACTTTATAGAATTCTCCTTAACCATATATGGTGAGTATTTAATAATTTTGTAAGCATTCTCTACCCATTTATATTCCGCCAAAACTTTGATAGCCAAGCAAGGTAACAAGATTTTATAGGTTCACTACAACAAAACTGACGTTTTGCTTTTTTTTCTTTGGATGATTTCAAAATTCCTAGCCAAAAGTGAAAGTTTTCACGACATTTTATAGTATCGTCGCCAAATTTAGGTCTTTAGTGATTATTTATGTGAATCATTGTAAAATGTGTGACCTTTTGCGATGGTTTGGAAATTTCGTGATCAAATGTTTAGCCTAAAAAATTTGGACTTTTGGTTGACAAATTTTTAAAATATATGGCCAAAACTTGATATTAAAGACTTTAAAATCACGTCATTCTACGATAGCAACGATTTACGTGAATCATCGCAAAGGTTTGACCTTTTACGACAGTTTATGAATTTCGTCGCCAAATCTTGGGCTTTTGGAGACAAATTTTTCAAGATTTTATATCTTATGTATTTCTTAGGGAATTTTGATGAATTTTTTGTGTGATAATATTCTTAAAAATAATAATGTTAAAAATATTTTTTTAATGGTAAGTGAGCTTAATAATCCTAATGTTAATTATAATTCACATTTATATGATTTTTCATATTTTTTCTTTTGCCTTCTTTATAAATTTGTTTAAATAGCTAATGTGTTCAAAACCATTTGAATTTATTTAAATCTATGGATTTATACACAAATGATTCTTTAATAATGCCTATCGTAATAATACTACACCTCCATTCATACAAATATTTCATGAAAATAGAGTGGAGCATCTAAAAATTGTAAAATATTTTCAAAGTTTTAAATATATTGTTGAAAAATACATAGTAGGTAATTTAAATTTTGAAAAGTAAATATTATTTTGATATAAAAATAAACATACCTAAAATTTTAATATTAATAAGATCAAAATATAATAAATTTAAATTGACTACTATTCTTAATCATTAATATTTATTAACAATAAAATAATAATACATATAAATATTGAAATATGGTAAGCAATATATATAATGATATATGATAAGTAGTGCAAGATTTTAATTAGAAATTTAACAATTCTTACAGATAAAATAATAAATAAAGTTTCACGCTTATTCCATCGAAAAGGAAAAGAAATAATTTTTTTTGGGATTACAAGTAACATGAGACTTGATAAAAGCGGTATTGGATTCTCAAGAAGGGTCCATGTACGTTTGAAGGCATCAATTAAAATAGCCAAAAATCTTTCCTTATATGTTAGGTTATTGACACCCTCTTCCAACAACTTCTTGGCTTTAATTAAACCAGCAAAAGATACAGTTAACAAATCATCAGTGCAGTATGGATCACTAAATTAGATACCATCTGTACAATGCGTTTCATCAAAGAAAACATTAGTATAGAACTTAAATAGCTAGTTAAGTCTAACGGTATAACAAACTCAAATTTGAACACATGCATACTTGATTGAACAGACATAGTAATTGGAATCGACCACTGTTTCAAAATAACCAATTTCACTAATCATGTAATGACCATTAGGACATTGCCACTGCCTCCATTTTCATCTATGTTCTCTTGAAGATTTGAGGAAGCTTTACACAACACATAGTAGATACAATCAAATGTTTATCTAATAGCTTCCTAATAGAAAATGAGATACAAATAATTAAGGAAAAGAGGTAATTTGGATGATACTAAGAACCTTGAAGAAGAAGATCTCATCATTAAAGTCATACACTTCGGCCTATCATCCTTGAATATTGGGAGAGGTACAAAACTTTGAAATATATATATATATATTTCACATCAAGACATAACAAAAATAAACAGTAAAAGAATTATCTCTTTTATTGGAAAATTGAGTAAGTTTAATATTTATAAGTGGAACCTCCAAAAGCTGGATATTTAAAGATTCCAACGTATTGTACTTTTTGAAGTCTCCTTTGGTTCTTAGTATCTTTTGTTCTTCCTGAGATAGACATGTTCTATAACTAGTCTACCTCATGTTTTGCATCTAATGTATAGTTTGTAATAGTGAGCTATTGTTAATATAATACTTCTTTATTTTTTAAAAAAATATTTATATAGATTAGGAAAGATATGTAAGTAACTCAATAATCTAAATGAGTAACTAAAAAGGAATGTTAGCTTGTAAAGGGGTTTATACATGAAATATTATTATTAGTAGTAGTGGTAGTAGTAATAGTAATATATGAAATACTAATTTGAATATTGCTTCTTCGTCAAGAAAAATTTGTAATCCCTGACCACTTTTAAATTCATGAAAGTGTGACTTATATGGAAAATATACAAATATCATAATTGCACTATTTATCTCTAAAAATAAACCTTATATGTTGCACTGATTTATTAAATTCCTTATAATATGTGTCAAATTCTTTGAATGAATAAATACCCACATTTTGGTGTTCTAGAATTTTTTGGAGTATAAAATCTCAATTATTGAGTTTTAAAACTATAACAATAAAATACAAGATTAAAATAATATAAAAATCATTTTAATTTATACATAATTATCACATTAACAAGAACTAGATAAAGAATAAGACAAAAGATAATTGTAAAGTTTTGTCATAAACTTAAATCTATTCATGAAATATAAAAATACATCATGTTGTTTAAAAACAATTTAATTATAGTTATTTTATGGAATAATGGATTTATGATTAGAAGACTCAAATGCGTCTGAATAAAATAAGAGATAATTGTAACATTTTGTCATGAATCTAAATCTATTAACAAAATATTAAAATTCAAAATGTTGTTAAAAAGACAATTTAATTAAATATTTTGTGTAATAATAGATTTATGATTGGGCAGCCAAATATACATGTCAAACAATGATGCAGCACAAAAGCAACCTATTCTAATCTATTAACAGAAAATAAACCAAAAGTAAACAAAATTTTAAAGAAACAAAAGAGATCAAATTTCTTAATAAGAATAATAAAGTAAGGAAAGTTAATAAGTTGTTTCATTCTACAACTATTTATAATGAAAAATAGCATCCTAACATTAAGTTTACTTAAAATAAAAATCTAAAATATGAAATTTATTTGAAATAGAATTCTAACATATGAATTTTATTTGAAATAGAACTCTAAAATATAAATTTTACTTGAAATAGAATCAGGGCATCTTTTGGTCATGAATTTTTGGTTGTTTTTAATTTGGATTTGTGCATTTTAATGCCTCATTAGTCACCTCTACTTGTAAAGAACTTAAACTCAAGTTTTGGTTAAAATATCCAAGTTTACAATTAAGCAAATAAAGTGAAATATTAGCAACATTGAATGTAGAATTGATGTTATCCATCCACTAAGGCAATTAAACAACATAAGTTTTATCATTGATATTCCTTGTAATCTCGAATGATTTATATTTTGCTTGCCTTCAATTTATGATAACCCCAATAATTATATTCTTAGTCAAGAATGCCTCAACCTCGTCTCCAACTTTAAACACTTGAGCTCTTCTAAGTTGCTCAACATTAACCTTATACTTTGCATTGGCTTTTTCAAGTTTTTCTTTTACCTCCACTTGAATTTCTTATGTCTCTTTAGCTAATTCTTTAGCACTTACCTTAAAATTAGTACCTTTAGGCAATTTAATAAGATCAAAGAGCTTAAATAGGTATTTTAGTATAAATCACAAAGGATGGAGAACGACTAATAGAGCAATGGGCAACATTGTTATAAGTAAATTAAGCTTAGGTGATACGAAAATGTCAATTTTTTGTCTTGTCACAAAATAAGCATTTCTCAAATTATCCAATGTTCTATTCACCACTTCCGTTTGCCCATCAGTTTATGGATGAGCGAAATTGTTGTATTTAAAAGAAGAATCAAACATACCCTATAAAGTTCTCTAGAAGTGACTTAAGAACTTGGTATCACAATCAAATATAATGGATTTTAAATGTCATGAAGTCTCACCACTTATATAAAGAATAGTTTTACAATTGAATTAGCATAAGATACCTTCTTACAAGGAAAAAAATGTGTCATCTTTGAAAACTTGTCAACCACAACAAATTTACCTTTGAAATGTTGCAGTGCTTAGTTCATGAGATGCATGAAGGTAATTGGCATATTGGTTAACCTAAATGATATAACTAACTATTCATATAATCCATCATTTGCCTTAGATGTATTTTTCTATTCATTTTAAGGCCTCATCCTTATTCTATTCATATTTATATATTATGCTTGAACAAATTTATGTTATATACATGTATAGATATTTCTTTAATATCAAATTTCTCTTTTGTTCTTAATATTGAATTATGTTCATTACTGTTGTGATAGTTGTTTGTATGATTAATTTTATTATTATTCTCTATTATGACAAGTGTTTTTTCATTATTAAAAGGATTATTTATAATAAAATATCAAATTTTACTCAATTTTGTAATTATAACTCAAAATTCAAAAAGTAACAATTAAATACCCAAATTTTTAATTTTTTACAAATCTAACTGACTTTAATATTTATGTCAACAGAATTGACGGGGCGAGCCACTTCAGATCTGTCTTTAGACATGTAAAATAATAAGTGGAATGGTACATATTAGAATTTTACTAAAATGTGTTCAAGCTCTTTGCGCCTGTTATTGCCCTTCTCTTGAATTGTCTCCATCATTGAATCTCTGAAGTCATTTCGTGGATCTAATAAAAATGTTACTGCTGTAAAACTCTCCAACCCCATCGTTGATGCTTTTTCTTTTTTCTTTTTCTTCTTCCTTGTTCTAAACTTGGCTTCTCTCATGTCTTCAATAGCTTTCACTTTGCAGATTTCTGTTACTCATGGGGAGCGAACTCTAACTCTGCTGCTCTTCTTTGGACTTTGCTCTGTATTTCCCTACTTATGTATATAGGTTTTCACTGCTTCTCACTCCTTGACTTCAATTTCTCTATCTTGATTGCTCTCAGTTTTTGCCACTCATAATTCAAGTTTTTCGAAGAAAAAACTCCATATTCCTTTGTATCAGCAAAAGTAGAGTCTACGTCAATCTCTCATGAGTATGATTCTTTTGAGTTCATTAGAGAGAGGTAGCAATTTTCTCTTGAATAATAATAAGCTGGGAATTCATAATCCTTCTTCTTCTATGTCTGTCTTGTTATGATAGTTTCATGGAAGTTGTATAGATTTTGCACAAAGGATCAAACATCAAATTCTTAAATTCAGATGCGTTAGGTTTCTTTTTTTTTACTTAATATTAATTAATTAATTAAAAAATTCTAATATTTACATCTCATTCCACCTATTATCTTACATGTCAAAAATAGATTTGATGTAGCTTGCCACTTCATTCCGTTAACAGAAATACTAATGTCGGGTTAGATTTGCAAAAATTGAAAGTTCAAGTATTTAATTGCTACTTTTTAAAGTTAAGACTGTGATTTTAAAATAGAGTAAAGTTTATGATTTTTTGTAACTAACCCTTATTAAAAAAAAAGGGGGAGATTGTTGAATCAAAGGAGATTTTAATCACAGTTTTGAGGATAAAAAATATAATTAATATTAATAAATTTATTTTTTTGATAAAAAGTAATATAAGAATAAAATGAAATCATAAACTCAATAAGGTAGCTTATGAAGTTGATAAAGAGAAGTTAAAGTTTACAACCATCAAAATGAAGATGAAACTAAGAATAAAAGAAGAGCAAAGCTTATCAAAGTCATTCTTTAGTTAGTAATATTAATAATAATCTCACTTTTTCTAACCTGATAGCCTCTAATTAGTCCAGAATCAGCCCGGTTGAACCTAATTTTTATTTTTAAATTAAAAAATGGAAAAAGACATCATTTCCTTATAGCTAGTAGGGCTTGAGTTCGATCGAGCCTAGGTGTGATTATGCTTGACTATTAAATTCGAGTCAAATAGGGCTCAAGCTGATTTACCATGCCAAGACTTGCCATGCATAAACATTTTATTTCACTTTATTGTATAATTCTTTACATTCATCGCGAGATATTGAAGTTTTTTATTTTAATAAAAAAATATCTTAATCTTACACACTTTAAGAAATATTTTGGGAAGTGTTTAAATTATAATTGAATTAAACAAATTGGTTTTGAGCATTTGAAGCTATTAAAATTATATTTTTGGGGTAACTGGTTGACCTATATAGGTTTAAATTACTAATTTTGTTGTACTTTATTAAAGTTTTGGTCAATTTATTGGTCGACCAGTGGGTGATATTGGTCGACCATACTAGTGTGCTATATTGTTCAACCAATATACCTACTGATCAACCTGTGTTCCAATGATTAATGAAAATGGTGCCTTTAATACATAATAGTCCACTAGTCAACCAGCATATTGTCTATAGTCATTGTAATAGCTAGTTCTTGGCTCAATAACTGTGGCTAGAAAGGCTCCCAAAATACTATAAATAGGTGTTTTATCATTGGTTTTAGCTTTAAGTAGCTTTTGGATATATTTTATACACATTTCTAAGTGTTTTTCAATAAATTGAGTCTCATTAGTTCATACTTGTGTGAGTGAGCCTCTTTGGAGTTATTAAGTGAACAAGTGAGATATTTTTGAGTTATAATCCTTGGTTGGGGCATTGGATATTGTACTTGAGAATATTCCAAAGAGGACATATTGTACTTGAGAATATTCCAAACTGGATTAAGGTTCTTCTTTACCTTGAAAGAAGATTGTAACAAAGACTCCTCTTTATATATAAAGATTGTAACAAAGGCTCCTCTTTACAAATAAAGATTGCATAAAAGGTTATTTTTTGTCTTAAAATAATAATTATATTAGAATTCTAAGAAAAATCTTAGAAGTATATGAAGGCAAGGATTGTTTGTTGAGTTACTATATATCGGATTACATTCTCTCTTCTCTACCCCTTTAAATTATTATTCAATTATTTGATTAATTTATATTAAGCAATTTCTTCGTTCATATTTATGTTAATTGTTGTTAATTGAATTCAATGATTAGATAAATTCTCGAATTTTTTAAACATCAAATTCACCCCTCTCTTGGGTGAATTTGATGTTTATAAAATCTTCTAACGTTTAAAATTCTCGAAAAAACTTTTTCTAGTTTTTAATTTGCCAAAAAATCTCTTATTTTAGAATTTAATTAAAAAATAACAACGAAATACACACAATACCAATATCAAATGTGGACTAATCAAATGTCATTAATATAATAATATAATTCAACTCTTAAACCCGACCCGAATTAATTAAATTTGATCTAAATTAATAATTGAATATAATTAAAATAAATTATTCGTTTAATTTGAATTTAATTAGTTCGCTTTGAGTTTAAAAACTAAGTTGAATTGTCATATAAGCAATATTTAATTAGTATAAGTGTAATATTCATGAGGCATGTGTTTTGTTATAATTTTTAATCCAAACTATAAGAGAATACATTTAAAAAAAGTCAAACTAGAAGAAGTTTTTTCAAGAATTTTAAAAGATTAAAGAGTTTTTTAAAAGTTCATTATATTATATGTGGGGTAGAGTGTGAGTCTCGGATGAATTGGTAAAGTTATACCTTTGTAACCAAAAGATCACATATTCGAATCATGAAAACAACTTGTTTGTAAAACATACAAAGAAAATGTTGCACACATTGCTAACGTACATTAATAACCTTTTCCCGACTCTCGCAAAATGGGGGAAGCCATGTATAAGTTTTTATTGTATTATATGTGAAACATATGTCTTTTACCTCGTAAGAAAATATTTTAAAGTATAATTCTACTGTTTATATTGATATGTATAATTGATAAATATGTATTTCTGTATGTTTTTAGTAAATCATGATATCATAAAATATGATTTTAATTCCTAATATCCAAGTAGTGCATTTTTGGTCGAGTAAAAGTCTGATGGAGACTACTTTACAATTCAATGTTTATCAATCTTTTAAGTGCAAATCATACATCTATCTACACAAATTACGGGTAGTGGTCAAATTTATAAGTAACAACTACACAGATATAAAACGGATCTTTCTCGTCGGTGCAACAGCACATGAAATTTGATGCATGATATCGCCTGTACTAACATTCAAATCAACATAAACCAATACACACGCGGATATACATATATATATATACATCTTTAAAGGACAATTTCAGGAATGCTTATGGCATTATCTTAATATATATATATATATCATAAAATGAGGATAATTTAGGAACATCGTTTCTTATTCTTAGCTGTAATTAACTGCTTGGAAAGCAAAACTTAACAAATCAAGAAACAACATGAAACAATTGATACATCAAACGTTATTCCAGGATGAATCATTAAATTCGAATTATATGACGTAAGACCAACATCGTACTTCAAAGAAGAAATTTTTTGGGGAAAAGAAAAAGTAAAAATGGAATCTAACCTACAAGACGAAATGCCGAGAAAGACACACATGCCCCTCTCTTCCCAGGTGGACGGTAACGAAAACTACCAAAGGCCAAAACTCTCTTTTAAGCTATGAGTAATAGTATTTAGGCCTAATCCTTGTACTTCATCTCAGACATGAGAAAGCCAGGCATGTCAAAGGAGGAGGCGAACTTCTCCACATCGGCCTTGAGCGCTTCAATGTCCTTGTTGTTCACCAACCCCTTGTTGAAGTCTTTCAAGAGCTTTCCATGCTCTTTTTGGATGTTCAAAGTGATTGTCACAGCACGATGAAGGAACTCCCCAATCTGCTCGAAGTCCTTCTCAACCAAACCTCTTGAAGTCATAGCTGGGGCACCTGCGTACAAAACCTCCAATTAGTAACTCATTACTAATGAAGATTGAAATTGTCAATACAATCCCCAAATATAAGGCCGTACCTATTCTTACTCCTCCAGGAGCTAGAGCACTGCTGTCACCGAACACGGCATTCTTGTTCAAAGTGATGTTGCAAAGGTCACATAGTTTTTCAACTTTGTTTCCTGCAAGAAGAGTATTAAAGAACCAATACTTGCACCATATTCATGAAAATTCAATGCTTCTACTACTAAATAAACAAAAAATCAAGTTACTTCACCCGTCAAGCCAAGTGGTCGAAGATCCCACAAAACAAGGTGGTTCTCAGTTCCCCCAGTAACCATCTTGTATCCTTTGCTCATCAAAAAGTTTCCAAGAGCGACTGCATTTGCCTTAACTTGTTTGGCATAGACCTTGAAACCAGGACTCATGGCCTGCTTCAGAGCAACAGCCAAGGCACCAATCTGGTGATTGTGGGGACCACCTTGAAGAGCAGGGAAAACTGAGAAGTTGATTTTATCCTCGAAGTCATAAACCGCATCTTCTGGCTGGCCCTTCTTGGGTGGTTTAGGCCCCTTCCTGTAGAAGATCATACCAGCCCTAGGACCCCTCAAGCTTTTATGTGTGGTAGTTGTGACAATGTCACAGTACTCAAAGGGGTTGGCAGCTTCCTAAAGTCGATGAATAAAGAATACAAATACATGGTTAGATCAAACCCAGATCTTGACATCTTAGGTCGAAAATGAAGTATGATAAAACCAAGTGTAGGTTTTGTATGTGGGAATATCATAGCTGAAAATGAATTCTGAAGCATGATCTAAACTGAAATTGAAATAAAAACCGGATGATATCTTACACATTCATAGCCACCTACTAGGCAGAATATCTACATGTGCCATTCGGAAAGGAAGTTTAATCTAATTTGCCAAATATTGGCCTCCGATCCAATTCACAAATTTATTGTACACAGAAACAGAGATTTGTTTAAAGGGAATATGAGCTGCATTCAGATCCAACTCGATTGCATGCTTGAACGATTAAACATAATAAAACTAGTAAAATGCACTATCTTACTAGGTTGCCCAGTTAACACTTGAAATCCAGTCTATTGTCTTCCGAATTTGTCAAAAGGCTGGATCTTTAATGGGTCAGCACATAGGAAACAAGAATGAGATCAAGAAAAACTGATCGAAAACATGGAGTTTTGATTTTTTACAAATAAAAATCCATCCTCAACATGTCCTACAAAATCAAAAGAACATAAAAGCTATACCTGAGCAGCAACAAGGCCACTAATGTGAGCCATATCACAAAGCAAAAGCGCACCGCACTTATCAGCAACAGACCTGAACTTAGAATAATCCCAGTCCCTCGGATACGCGCTACCACCACAAATGATAAGCCTAGGCCTGAAATCCAAAGCCTTTTCCTCCAACTTCTCATAATCAAGATACCCAGTTTGCGGATTCACCTTATAAGGCAAACTCTCGAAGTAAATCGAAGTAGCGGAGATTTTCTTCCCACCGGAAGTGTAATACCCGTGAGTCAAATGCCCGCCGGACGGCAAGTCCAATCCCATGATCCGGTCATGGGGCTGGAGCACCGCCGTGTAGGCTGCGAAGTTGGCGGGAGAGCCGGAGTAAGGCTGTACGTTAACGCCCCATTTGGTGGGGTCGAGGTGGAAGGCCTGGAGAGCGCGGGAACGGCAGAGGTTTTCGATCTGGTCGATGAATTCGTTGCCTCCGTAGTAGCGGTTCCCGGGCATGCCCTCGGAGTACTTGTTGGTGAGGGCGCTGCCCAGGGCTTCGATGACGGCGAAGGACGTGAAGTTCTCGGAAGCAATGAGCTCTATACCTCGGCACTGTCGGCGTTTCTCTTTTTCGATAAGGTCGTGAATACCTGGGTCCACGGTCTGGAGTGGCGTGTTGCCCCATTCAGTCACTGGATCCATATTTTGGGAGAGTTTGTTTGCGTTTGTGTTCGTAAGCGAGAAAATGGTACGGTACGAGCGAAAAATGGAGAGAGTGTGGGGAGGTTTTAAGGAAAATGGTTGGTGATTTGAAGACGAGACAGTCACGTTTGCGCTACGGGCTATATTTTCTCACTTTTATTGGATTAGGTGCTTATTTGCTGTGCCTTTCATTTTTGTTTCATCTTTTTGAATCCTTTTAATATTAAATTATATAAATTTTCATTAAAAAATTTGTGCCTTTTATCTTAAATAAATAATAAAAACATTTTGTGAAAATAAATGAATAAATAATCCCTAAATTTTAATTTTATTGTAAAATTGTTTAGTAATGATTAAATAATGACTCATTACAAACTTTTTGTTTTGATTAAAATTGGCAACTATCGTTTATGAAGTGGTAACCCATTTGAACGTATAGTACATGGTTTAGTTCATGTAAACATGAGTAAGCTTCCATGGAGGAATTAGTTCAATTAGTAAGAAGATGTGCTTCTGCTTCTTTGAATAACTGACATTTCGGTAGTGAAGAACTCTCCCACTGAATGCCATGGACTCTCTAAACTTATCAGAATCTAACCCTCGTGCAGTGAAGAAAGTCAGAATCCGCGAACGGGATGAAGATCCCCCCTCCTTTAGTACCGCTTGTGCACCAACCTCACCTGAGTTATAGGCGGTGGTTACTGGCCACAACAGACCTAAAATAAACAGGACTGAGTTAGTTTGGCTCGAGGAGGAACCAATTGAACTCAATGAAAGGGATATTATCATTGTTCAAGGTACCCATGGTTTAGGTGTGGAATTATCCAACACGTTCAAAGGCAAATTAGATAAGGTCTGGGCCAATGCAATAGTTATAAAGCTTCTGGGACGCAAGTTGGGATTCAACATGCTCAACGATCGTCTCCAAACAATGTGGCATCCCAAAGGCCCTCTGAAAATAGTAGATCTCGAAAATGATTTTTATCTCATCAATTTCAGAGAAGAGTAAGACTATATACATACCTTAACGAAGGGGCCCTGGATTATTGCAAGTCATGTCCTATCGGTGTAACCATGGGTTCTAGAGTTCAAACCATCCATGGGTAAAATTACCCACGTTGTAGCGTGGGTACGCTTCCCTGAACTTCCCATAGCTAGATACCATCCCTCAATCCTCACTGCTTTAGGCAACTTAGTGGGTCAAACGATAAAGATCGACATCAATACACAACAAGCTTACCGTGGACGTTTCGCGTAAGTTGTCATCAATCTGGACATCAACTCACCTCTCTGATCGGTTGTTGAGTTGGATGGGGAACTCATTCATGTGGCCTATGAATGCCTGCCACAAATGTGCTTCAATTGTGGCCAGGTAGGTCATGCCTCATCGATATGTCCATCTCGAACGGAGACCCAAAATGCAACAGAGCCCTCACTCGGTACACCGCAATAGCCATCACACGCCAAATCCTGTAGCGTCTCTTCCACTGGAACACTCAGACACGCAGACTTTGGGCCTTGGATGCAAGTTCAACGACGAGCTCGTCGAACCACACCTACCCCACCAGTCACCAGAAACGCCAGTTCATCCCACGCTCCACCAATCGGAATGTGAGGCTCGAGGTACTAGGTGCTCGCTGAAATTGCAACGTTCGACACTCGTCCTCGTAGCTCTTCCCAAGGTCAGTCGGTTCCTAACCGAAGTCAAGTCAAATCCCTAAACCACTTGTCTCCTCAAGACGACAGCTAGCAAAGGGGAACACGTACGTCTAAAAATGGAAACAAAGGCATACACACCTACACAACGTCATCCTCCCATGTTCAGGCCCAAGAGATGGGTCAGGCCTCGCCTAACCAGTCTACGGGCCTCCTAAATAGGACCCAACACAGGCAGCCTCCCACTCCAAAAGATTATGGATCCTCTAGCCCAAGCCCAAACCACGTCGCACTCTCCATTCCTTCGCATGCAGAAATAATCATACAAGATCCGGATATCCCTATAGCCATCCAATTGGAATTGGGCAGCGGCGATATGGACGAAGATCTCATTGGTCCAAGCATCCCTACAACCTCATCAT